>OX438827.1:1659757-1765732 GCA_949315975.1 Eudonia truncicolella
GACACTGGCGCTGATGCCCACGCCCCTGCAGGCGCCCAAAGCGGACAATCCGTTAACCTCTAGCAGGGGCTTTTTCCAACAAGACTTTGAAGGACTCATGTTCGCTTACAAGGCAACGCTTAAAGTAAATACTCCTATATTATCCTAATTCATGATGTCTATCTAACACTAGTTGAAGTTCTTATTATCACAAAGCCGCCGGTAGTGTGGAGATCCTTGGGGAAGGCCTTTGTCCAGCAGTGGACGTCTTTTGGCCTAATAATAAATAAATAATATACCTAATAATATAATATTTTGCTTTAAACTATAAACTAGGTATAAACGTTACCATATTCGATTACATAATAATTATTAATAAATTTTAAAAGATTACTAAGTATGTAGAAATTAACCAGGTTCAAATGTGAATGACTGCAATATTTTGCGCTTAAATCTCTGCGGTTCGTCTGCGAAGATATCTATGTCACAATCATCAGTAATCAATTAATCATCACATCACATGCTTTGCTAATCTTATTGTATTCTCTTTGCACCCTGTTCATAGTTGTGTGGTGACCCAGATTTGTCTTACTGCCTTTTACTGAAAAGGGGACATACCTTCCGACACGAGCTGACTTGAGTGGAATATTAAAATTTATTAAACTTAATAGTGATGGGCAATCCACATATCCATTGACTATTTTGTATAATGCGATAAGATCCAACAAATACCTTCTTTCCTGCAAACTGTTAAGTTTAAAATAAGTCAGTCGTTCCTTATATGAAGGTATCTCCTTAACTTTATATGTTTGGTACGAAAGATGCCACAAAAATCGCTTCTGTATACGCTCTAGGCATTTTATATATACGTCATAATGCGGAGACCAGACCTAGCTACAATATTCAAGATTAGAGCGAACCAGTGATGCATACAAAAAAATCTTTGTAGAGGGCTTTTTAAATTCCTTCGCATTCCGTATCACAAATCCCAGCATTTGGAAACCCTTAGTGACAGTTTTGTCGATGTGTGTATGAAAACGTAATTTCCTACCTAAGACCACGCCAAGGTCTCTAATAGACTCAACCTCTTCCAAAGAGTGATCTTCAATATTGTATTGCATCTTAAAAACCTAATATACTCTCATTTATCCAGATTTCAAAATAATTTGTTCCTTGAGCACCACAAAGCCAGTCGGTCGGTCCAAATCCTCTTGCAATAATTGTGAGTCACTATGATCTCTGATTTGCATGGACAATTTCATGTCATCTGCGTATGCATAAAAAAACAGGTGGCATGGTTGAAAATAGGCACAATATCATTTATGAAAATATTGAAGAGAACCGGACCAAGGTGAGAAACCTAAGGTACACCAGATGTAGATAAGAATGGCTCTGAAGAAAAACCGTTCACCACCACTCCCGATTTCCTCTGACTAAGGTATGAAGAGAACCAAAAAAGAAGATTACCATAGATACCGAAAGATGAGAGTACCCGGAGTAGGATATTGTGGTCTACGGTATCAAAGGCCTTACTGAAAGACTTCAGTAAGGCTTTCAACACAGACGTGTTAATGGTATCCACAGATAAACGGGAGTCAAGAGATTCAGAGATATATATCATAAATTAAATGATATTGGTAGCTGTAGATGGAGATGTCAGGAAAACGGATTGTTGAGTTGAAATTATTTGCCTAATGTGCCAACCCAAAACAGGACACACCAGGGATTCAAAAACCTTACCAAAGACGCAGAGGATAGATATTGGTATGTAGTTATGAACAGGACTAGTATCACCTGATTTAAAAATAGGGACAATACGTGCTTCTTTCCAGGCCGAAGGAAAAGTGCCAGTCTTTAATGAAAAGTTGAAGATGGCAGTCAAAGGTAACGATATGGCTTCGCGACAACTGACCACAAACAGAGGGGGTATACCGTCAGGTCCCTCCGAATCAGAAGGTCTACCTAGAAAAATGACTTTGTTGGTAAAACGTCGACATTTTAAAACGTCTATATGGTGATAATGTCTTTTACGGCAAAACGACCTACTAGTAAAACGTCCAAATTTTTAAAACGTCATGAATTCAAATAGTCGGGGACAGTTGTGAAAATAAATGAAAAGTAAAAAATTCATTGTCTTATTTTATTATCAGAATTAAAAAAATATCAGAAGAAGAAAAAAAATTCCAAAGATAATCCGTTTTATATGAGACAGTCTTTGTAGAAATACTAACGGTGTGATCTCTTGATTATTCAGCTTATCAATTTCTTTCATATATTTTTGGTCGAAAATGACATCATTTTTCTTACGTCTTTGGCCATCAAATAAGGCGCGACGAATTTTTAAATCTTGCCATTTCGCCTCTTTTCGTAACGCATGTAAAAATAATGGTAAACCTTTTTTTTTACCTACTCTGGCGTTATACCTCCTGTTCCAACCTTCCAAAGCGTTGTTTGTTCGGTGTCTTTGCTTGAAACAGCATATATCTTCCGGTTTATTCTTAATAATCCATTGTTTGTCAAAGTAATTGATAAATTGCGAAACGTTATTACTCTCCATCAGTTCTGCATCATTACGTATCTGAGCCCAGACTTCTCCAATATGTACTGCTGGGAGCAATGGTAAATTGGCTAACAGCCTTGTTATAGCTCTACCACATTTGGAACTAGACACTTGCAGTTTCTTTGACTTTCGCCACACGGCGTTATTGTAGTGATAATAACAACCTGTCCACTTGCCTTCAGGAAATGTTAAACGAAAAGCGTTTACCTGTGCAGCTTCATAATCACACTTAAAGTTTTTTATGTCTAGTCCAAAATGATATTTAACGAGACCAAACAGTCTCTCATATGTCGATTGCTGTTTATTAGGTAACAACGCATACAAGAAAGGCACTACGTTGGTAAATTCCAAACTACTCTCAATGTCAACGTGTAATGAATACAGCTGATAAAATGGTAAAGGCACTTTAAAAGTTCCATCTCCGAAATAGAATGCAGTATTTTTCGTTAATTTTGAGTTTTTTACACTATTTTGGCAGAGAGTAGTAGAAAATAAAAATATTTTGTCGTTCTTTGTGCCATCAACACAAACCAGAAAATCCTTTGCTAGCAATTCTGGAATCTCAACTTCATCGACACATGAAAACTCCGTCTTTTGCATTTTCAAAAATTTTCTTCGGGTTCTATGTATATAGAGTATCTTTTTTAGACTCAACACTCGGTATGATATCAAGATTAGAATCACGGTAGTTTTTTTCCAGTATTTTTGTAACTGGAGTAAATTTCTCGCATACTTCCTTTTTGCATATATCCATTATACGATCATTTTCGTTTTTGTCAAGGTTCTTTTTACACGAATGTCCATTTCCTCCTCTAATAATTTTCATTTTCTCTGCATTTAAAGTAACCGTAACACTGCATTCATCCCTTTTCGCACATCTCCATAGGCTCGTTCCACTTTTGTTTGTTACATTATGATTATATCTATATCCATCCCGCAAAAGCACCGATTTCCCTTTTTGACTTGTTATGAAAAAAAAAGGAATATCGACCTCTTCCATTCTGAGCGTGAAATAATTTTCAATGCCGTTTTACCTTTGGTTTTACTACGACAATAACATGCAAGAAGAAAATGACATACAATAAATGTTTGTTTCATAATGTGGAATTTAAAGTGGTCAGCCACTTCAGCCAGTATGTTTAAAATTTACAAAGGAGTATTTATCTCAAGTGGTATTATAAACTCGAAGGAGTTTATTGTTATTGAACACAACTGTACTTCGAATTCATGACGTTTTAAAAATTTGGACGTTTTACTAGTAGGTCGTTTTGCCGTAAAAGACATTATCACCATATAGACGTTTTAAAATGTCCACGTTTTACCAACAAAGTCATTTTTCTAGGTAGACCTTCTGATTCGGAGGGCGTCAGGTCCAGCTCTCTTATTCCGATCAAGACCCTGAACTAGAGGGAAGCACAGATTGGTGAGATAATTTGTGATAAGAATCAAGTCGTCAGTAGCTGTTTGCAAAGTGGAAGTAGTTTGTATACTGATGAAAAATAAGAGGCAAACAGTTACATAATTCTTCTGCAATTTAGGGCAATCGGACAGCGATTTATCTAGGTTGGTGATGTACGCGTTATAATAACTAAAATAAATAGGTGTTTATTAAATGTGCGCAACTTTTTTTGAGTGCACTAAGAGCCAGTTCGTCTAGGGGGTTTTTGTAATTGCGATACTTTAATCGTAGTTTATATTTTTCTTTTAATAAGTGGATGAGTTCCTTTGTGTACCAAATTGAAAACTTCTTTGAAGGCGGTTTGCTTTTCGGAACGTACTTCGTAATGGCATCTCATATTACATTATAAAATTTCTCAACCATAACATCAATCGAGGAGCACGAAGATAGCTCAAGTTCCCATGATATTGAACTTAAATAGTTAATAATTGTATCATAGTCTGCCTTGTGAAAGTTAAATCTTTTATTCGTAGCATTAGGCGATAAACTTGGCAGACCGTAACATGAAAAAGTTAATTCCAAAAGAGGGTAGTAAGAGTCAGTCTTACTCAATAGGAAGTTACTTCGTATTACTTTTCAACCAATATGTTTAAAAGAACGAGATCAAGAGTTTTACCCTTTTCATTCAAAAGTGGTTGTATTGTGTGAGGTTGTTAAGAGCAATAAAGTCTTTAAGGGCAATATCCAGAGAACTCTTAGTGATATAGTTATGTGAATTCCAAATAATGCTACTTAAATTGAAATCGCCTAAGATTGATTCCAAAATACGTGTTTGTGTTGTGTATTGATCTAGAATATGTTTCTGTATTGGAGGGGGTAGAAAACACCACATAACAACAATTTGTCAAAGGAATTGCTTTTCCTGCCTATCTCTAGCTCCACCCATAAGTCTTCGCAATCGCTCTCCAACGGGACAACCTTCGGGAATAAATATGCCGGGAAACCGCAATGAGAACTCCACCGCTAGACTCCCGGTCGCGCCTGTACACCACCTCCACATACGGGTCATTAAAAAGTTCGCCATTGAATATGGTACCGTTTAGCCAAGTTTCACATAAGAATATAGGTAACGTCGTAACAAGAACACAGTACATTTTTGTAAAAATCTATGGTTTTCGTACGAAGACCACGAACATTTTGGTAATAAACATTTTACTTATCGTATTTTAAGCCTAGTAACCGTACGCTATACAAAAAAAAATCAATAAATCAAATTATGTTAATTGATCCAATGTCGATAGATTTCACACAAGTACATATTGTGACGTGTCAGTATCTATACATAATAATAAGAACGTAGGGATAAAAAAATCTGTAATTGCAAGATATCAAAAAAAAAATTACACAGGCTGCCTTAAAATCACTTAGGGAACACGATAGAATAGTTTAAAAAGAAATTGTTTGTTTGTTTGTTTGGTTGTTTGTTTGTTTGAACACGATAAACTCGAGAATTACTGAACGGATTTTGATCCGGTTTTTACCAAAATGCTAAGATAATTCCGGAGAATAACAGGATACATAAATACTCGCAAATTGTTAAATTTTGATTTGATCTAAACCGGGCTTTAATCTTTGGTTGCTTAGCAACTGTTGTTTATTATGTAAATTTATTATGGATTTTTTTAATGAGTTTTACGGCTTTGGCATCTGAGGCTCTGGCTCTCTATTGCTATCGTGTTTTGCGGCTATGGGTTCTTTGCCCTTTTGAGCCTGTCATTGATAGTTGTTGCCATGAGAATAGCGATTTTGATGCAGTTATCACCAAAATGCTTAGAAAATTTCGGAGAATAACATAAATCGAAAAATGTTAAACAAATTTTGATATACGTATTTACTTGACCAACTGTTAGATACGTTCGTTGAGTTATTATTTTAGAAAAGTTTTGTTACTCTCTAAGGTTACCTACCCTTTATATATATCTGTACGGCACCTAAGCGAACATTAGCACCGCAGTAGTAAAGCGACGGAAAATAAAAACAAGCTCGAAATCACGCACATCATTAAACTTGGCTGTACTTACATACACCTTTTGTTTCATTTCCCAAAATAACCAATAATAATATGTCTATTTAGTCGCGGCTGCGCACGACGCTTATTCCAGTTTTCTAATACACAGAAATGTTAAAAATGAAAACAATACCTATATTTGGCGCCTTGGCAGTATAAACCTCTATATCGTTGCCCAAAATAATTTTTTTTTTTTTAGTTATGCGTAGAAATGTTATTCATTAAATTTGGCTGTATAAAACTTTGTATCATTGCCCAAAATCATCTCTTTTTTTTTTAAATATTGCACATAGAAGATATCTTGAATAACATAACTTGGCTGTATAAACCTTTGGGTCGGTGCCCAAAAAAATTAATGTTATTTTTTTTAAAATCTATTTGGTAAAAAAACGCGGAAAGAGGAAATTTAAAAAAATAAAAGTTGCCGCTTAAATTTTGAAACGAACAGAAGGAAATTTTGATGTTTTGTAATGAATACCTATTTTTATTTTGTAACGTCTAATTTATATGGATAGGTACACTTCTGAATTTGTGTACCTACTTGAGGAAAGTACATATTGTAAATATTTTCATGTGTGGATAGCCTCTTAAGCAAGTGCCCTTAAAATATTTTTGTGTACCAGTTCGCCATAAGACCATTCCTTGGATCATACCATTTATTTAGGTCTTATTATTTTTGTAAGTGTAGGCATAAAGTACCTAAGTACACTATGTTCTGTGGATAGGTAATAAATTTTCTGTGAAGGTACTGAATAGACTCATGAAGAGCACACTTTCAAATAAGTTAGAGGAAGTTTTCTTAAAATATTTTCAATGTATTTAATTTAAATGAAAATTGTCTACAATAACAAGCAACTTATCTAATAGTAGAAATATATATTCACATATTCACCTGAGAACCGTGTTTAATTTACAAACAATAATCTAAAAACACATGTTTAAATTGGTTTTAAAGATGGTTAAATCGATTTTTGGAATCAATCAAATTTTGTAGAGGTACTATGGAACTTAAAGAAGAACATAAATAAAAACCGACTTTGATTGTGATCTTTAACTAGGGTTTAACTGTATTTTTTTAAAATTTATTTTATCAAATTCTAACATTATTTTTTTACATATAATTGAGCGTCAGTAAACCCATTTCAGGTTTGTATGACGTAGCAAATACGCGCAACCCACCGAGAAACGGTGTTGTATACTAAATGTGTGTGTAGAGCGATAATTGAAACGGGAAACTGAGTGAGAATCTGTATGAACAGGACGATTCTGTGCTTCAAACTGAATATATGTATGTACATGGCAGAGATGATAGTCGAAAGAATAAGAGACAATGTATGAAAAGAATGATGGACGTAAAGGAGACACAGGAAGTATGCCAGAACCACACTAAATAGAGATCGATTGTCTTTGTCTATCTAAGCATTCCCAGCTGAAAGGATATTAAGAGTGAGTAGATGTAAGTACGTTTGTCGGTAAATACAATGTCAATTTTCTAAATTTCCGATGCATATAATTTTGTTAAAATAGATACCTACATAAAAATTAAACTGTACAGACTACAGCCTTTAGCTCACGCGGACGAAGTCGCGGGCAACAGCTAGTACATAAATAATCATATCTCTGTCAATCATTGCGAAATTTTAAGTCTGTTCAAACAGATCTAGTTCAAACACATGTAAGGATGTTTTAGGGATTTCGTTTTATTTTATCGGCAGAAAGTGAACCTGTAAAGAGTAAACTTCTATTTCTGTAGCTATTTTAACTAATCCATGGTTACCTACTATGAAGAGGTAAAGTTTATGACTTTGTTTCGAAAATTCTTTCACTGATAGAATGATTCAGCCCTTGCGGGTAATATGTGCTATATTTTACTTTTATAAAAAAAAAATAAGTGTTAATTTGTGTATGGAACAATACGAAATCAACGCGGACTAAGTCGCGGGCTTGCTAGTATTGGATAAGAAGTTTACGACAAAATATTGCATTAATCACATTACAAATATAAGAACGCAATTTATTATCCTCACCGCGTATCCGGCCTATAGGACCATATTTTGCACACGACACTGATGGTCACGATATAATAGTGTAAATCTGTTGTCGTGTTGTATAGGAGGTGCACATCGACCCAGATGACTGCATAGTGAAGATATCGACAAAGTGTTTCAACGCGATACGCGCGTGCGGGTCCGGGCTGCAGGGCCCGTTCCAGGGCTACCACGTGGTTGGAGCCCCGGGCGTGTACCGGGTGCTGTTGCTGGGGCCGCGCGGCGCCGGCTGCGCGACACAAGGCGTCATCTTAGCAAAGCATTTTGGCCTCATTTACTGTATGGTTGTTCTATTTCAATGACTTCTTAATTTAGTGACTGGGATAAGCGGCGATGAGGGGACGACTTGAAGACTTTAGCGACGACTATAGACGCAGCGTGAGGTGGGCTTTACAGCAGCAAAGCTGTGGGACACAAGATAGGGTCCAAAAAAGTGACTAGGAAAATACGTCTCGTCGTTATTAACTTTTGTAGCATAATTATTAATTAACGACTCCTAAGCCAACAACGTCAGAGAAAGAACTGCTTGTATAAATATAAACAATCACGTCACGAATGACTCATTACATTAATCATATGATGGACCCTAGATTACGATAGATCCTAGATTTAAAAAGAATTATCGTATTTTGATTATAGTGAATTTCAATGATCTGTACCACGAGGCGCTTGAGAGAAATGATGAAATCGGTCAAAGGCTGCGTAAGCTCGGCCCAAGTGTGTTAGTGAATGCCGAAATTGTAAAACGACGCATAATGCAGAAAGTAAGTCTACAATAATAACATTTATATTATTTTTTTTATTTTTTTTACACCGGTTTTCGTGGTGTCGCCATCTCTGAGGTCCCGGGTTCGATCCCCGGTCGGGTCAATAGAAATTATTGTTTTTCTAAATTGTTTCGCGTCTGGGTGTTTTCTATGTATGTATTTAAGTATTTTAAGTATGTTTATCCGTTCTCTAGTAACCATTTAACGAGTTTCATAACGAAGCTTCTCTTGGGCTAGATAATTGGTGTGAGTGTAGGAGTTTTATTTATTATTATTATTATTTATTTATCAATAAAAAATATAAGAATAGAGCGTAAATTATTAACATGAAACAACATTAGTTAACGTTTAGTTGCAAAAGCTTAAACTTACCTATTATGGTATTAGAACGTGTGACTGTGTTGGGTTATGTTATGGCATCTGAGTCACTAGGAACACATGCCTACACAGGTTTGTAGGTAATAATGAATAACTAATGTAAAAATATCATTTCTTCCATTACATTACAATAAATATTCACTGTTTGATATATCTCCCTAAGTATTGAATTATCATTGTAATTATTATTATTCCAGGATTGTGTTGAACTCGGCTGGGTTATGAGTGGCTATCCGACCACAGGGACGGACTTCGAGAATCTCGACAACATGGCGACTCCACCGAACCGGTATATTTCATTCACATTATGCAATAAGTTTGGAAAAAGTTAGATTATTTACTTGTACGGATAAATACTTAGTAATTGTATCTACGAGTATATAGGTATATTTACCTAGTAAATGTGTCTCAGATAAGTTTTTATTTGTTAACGGTAAAATATTTAGAGCTATAATATAAACTTTCTAAGGTGAAAGTAATTTAAGTTAGCGACTGTAATTGTACCTTCTTTCTGGGGCAGAAAAAAGTCTGTTACTTTGTTACTGAAAACAGCTAGCTTGCAGATAGCGTACCAACCTACTTAGTTTTTATAATCGTACCCGCGCGCGCGTTCTTGTGGTTAGACCACCGGTCTCAGACCCAGAGGTCTCGGGTTCGATTCCCAGCAGCGTAGGTACAGTTTGTACCTATTCTCAGTTATATAAGGCTTGTTTTAAGTCTGTCTGGCTAACCACATTTTGTTATTTTTATTTTCCATAAGCATTGAAAGAAAGAATTGAAGTTAGTATAGGATTCCGAGATGTAACTTCCTTTCTTCGTAGTATTCTGCGCTACTGGACGTACGCCTCTCCTATTTTCGTCCACAATGTGCGGTCTGTAAAGGCTCTTTATTTTTTCCGTTGCGGCATTCGTTTTCGCACCGAAAGACACAGTGCAAGCAGGCCTCCAACAAGGTAAAGAATTCCGGGTGAAGTGCGCTTCCACCTTCGGCCTTATGATCACTTAAGATCAGGAGAGATGAAGCCCAAGTACCCGTAAGCATTAATAGAAAAAGGTGAACCGACAATGTGGAGCACAAAGCCGGTCGTTGTGGAGATCCTCGGGAAAGCCTTTATCCAGCTGTAGTGGACGTCTTTCGGCTGTAATGACGATGATGATGATTCGTTACCAGCGTGATATTCCTGAACGCGAGCTGGGACGCGTGCAAGCAGCGGCTGCTGTCGATGGGCACGGACTGGTGCACCGGCCAGCCGGCGCCGCCCGGCTCCAGCCGGCGCGTGCTGCCGCAGCCGCAGGACTTGGAGGGCAACATCGACCTGCAGGTCAGGCCATGTTGTTATGAACAACTTACCCTAAGCCGCTTCGCAGACAGAGCTACTTTGATCTCCGTGTTCGTTGCGGCTACTGTTCTTTCTTCTGTGGTTGCGGCAAACAGGCAATTCGTAACAAGTGGTTTTCAAACTGCGCAGAGTTTCGATGATTGACAATAGTTTTCAGTTGCTGCAACTACCAACTGTTATTAAATTTTTACTAGTTGTGTCAAGTGGCTAGTTACTAAATACTAACGGTTCGCTACAGACTTAAACAGTTAATTTAGAATTGCGGCAACCGTAAACTGTTGCTACAACTGGCAACGTTTAACAAAAACTTTTAAAACAGTTGATAGTTTCTTCAACTGAAATTGCTGTCTGCGGAGGGCCTACCCAAATAGCATTTTACTCCATTTAAGAGTAGACATTTAGTTCCCAGGTGTACTTGAAGCATTATTACAGTTCACTCGTGATGTATAAGCTGCATTATTGCGATTAGTAACACCTATACCTGTCTAAGAGACTTATAGAAGTGTAGAGTTATACTTTTATACGATTGTTGGTGTTATAATACTCTAACAACTATCCTTTAGTCAGCCGTCTGACTACGAGCATTATAGAAGGGTAGAGATACGGCAACCGCTGTTTAACGGCCTACTTGTACGATGTTATAGAGCTAGCATTTTAATAGAACACACGTGGTCATTAATAAAGTCAAAGGCTGTTATGTTTACTTGTTTTAGACTGTTATACAGCTCACAGTTATACTCGGCGCTTACGGTGCTGACAGATGTATAAATAAATAAATAAATAAATAATAAATAAATATGTATATTCACCTTTAAAAGATTGTATACAGTGTTTGTTACTATAGCTGAGTGACAACTATTATTTTCTGTCCTTTTCTGTCGCAGGGCATAATGTTGTCCCTCTTTATCTAGTTTGTTTACATTCTTTTAAATACCTTTTTGAACAGAGTAGTATTTTTTGTAAGTGTAAATACTCTGACACCAAACTGTGTGTCTCACACGAAAACAAAAAGTGATTTTTGTTAGTTTGTTACAAAATTTGTACTTTAGGTATTCATACTAGACTTAGTACCTGGGCTAGGCGATTTAACGGACAATAGTTATTATTACGGATCTCAAAAATTTCAGTATATTGAAAGAATTAAACGATGATGCACAATTGACCTGAACTACATCTTAAAGCTGTACATAAGTTCACATTAGAATAAATTTATAGACATTGGCTTTGTAGTGGTACAAATGTGAGACTTCATATAAATAACAGCATTCTAACAAAATACATGTGAACCTATATACGCTCACCGCATTAAATTGGAGTTATAACAGTTCACATAGCCGTATTTCATTTCCACCATTTTGTTCTACGTAATCTAAAATATTTTCCAAATAAATCTCCAAAATTATTATTCATGTTTATCACAAAATACGCAGATAGAGCGATTGAGTTTTGGTTTCATGTTATAATTAATTACCGTAGTATAATTATAATGCCAATATAGTATCATAAACTGAAAATTGTAGATTTCCTCTCAGCCAGTTTTAAATATTTTAAAATGAATATTCTCGTTTTAACAGAGGCGCGTGAATATTTTTGCTGTAAATATGTATACATTTCACGATAAAGTTGCATTCCCATGGCATTAACATTATTAAGTTATTATTATTATTTAAAACAGGTACTATTACCGCGTGTTATCATAAATTTTTATCCAATTTATATCCGCCGGAGTTAATGTGTTTCTGATGGTACACATAAAACCAAACTATGATAATTATAATAAAATAAATAAATAATTTAGGACACACGTGAATTTTAGGTAGCACTGGAGTACTTTTGTCGGATTTAGAAACTGTGATGGCTGTGTATTATTTATTACACTCATCTACGTTGTATGGTTCACACTGCGTCCCTTATAGTGCCGTAAGTCAGCCTTATGTCTGATGTTACTACTTAAACTGCTATTATAATGCTATTATACTGCTAATGTACAGCCATAGTGAACTTAAGGCTGTCTAATTTGTGCCCAAACTGGTTCTATAAGAGCATTATAGCAAGCAATACAGCTCTTATACAGCTGACTTACACAGCTTGTGGAGTACATGTGAACGACTAGACATCTTATATAGAACCCCGAATGCCACTTGGGTATGAAATTGATTTAAATTAAATTTTTTATTTGCTCAATTTTGGGTACATGGTATGGTGTTCTTAAAAACTATAGTTTCCCTTAAAATCTACTTATTTTAATTAAGCATGCAAATATTTGTTTAATTATATAATATCAGAGAGCACAAGAACAAGCCTATGCAAAGCAGCCTCTCAATAATTACCGTTTAAATATTCTTGTACGGAGTAAGAACATTTTTCAGTGATTAACATATTATGTAGTTTTCTCTTGAAAGTTGTGCCATTCAACAATTGTGGATTATCAGGCAGGCAAATATTCTGGCGGCCATCGCGCAGCCATTTGTATCGGGTAAGCATAGTTTGAATTTCGGCATATCTAATTTATTTACGGGTCTCTGACGAAAGTGTTTGTAATTTGGATTTTTTTTTAAGAAATTGTTCGGCTGGTCTGTCGAATTACGCCTACTTAAGATTTCAGCTAATTTGTCTTTTATTATCGTAGAGGACAAAAGAAAAGAGTGTGTATCTGAGGGTTGTTTCATAATGAATGAAATAAACACAAAAAAATATCCTATTTTTAAAGGTCAATATTCTAACACAGTGATTTTGGCAGAACTAAACTACAGAGGTTTAATTTTTTTTTAGGTATCACAGTTCTTGGTCACAGCAGGACATCTAAATACTTAGTTCTATGTCAGTTTTAGTCAAACCGATACATTCCTATTGTAGCATATTGTACCATATTGTAGTATCCCATATACCATACCATATACCATATATTGTAGTATCCCTTATACCATCGATGCTACATGGGCATGGAGTGCTAGGAGGCAGTTTCTACTTAATATACTTCTCTGACGCGCCTTAATGCAAACGAGAATCTATTTAATTTTTCACAAACGGATCTTACACGGCTCTTTCAGTTACTGTTTTCATCAATATTAATTTCTAGAAACTTCGTCGATTGCATTATAAACTTTTTTTATCATTCAATTTAATAGTAATTTATTCGTCCGATATGTACCAAATTGCATATTTTTCGACTTTTCAATGTTAGTTTTTAAATTATTTAATGTCACCCATTCAATTAGTTTATTTAAAGTCAAATTAATTTCATCCTCATACTCATAAGCAAAAGCTTAAGGTCTTTATATTTAGTCGTTCCACGGACGAGAACAGTAGTGTCATCCGCGAAGATTCGTGCTTAGTTGCATTTGACAAGTCATTTATGTACGAACAGTAAAGGACCCATCAGCGTGCCCTGAAGTACTCCCGACTGAATCTTGTATTCAGATCGAAAAGCTGTTTTAGAATATGTGTTATTTTAATAATGTTTTTACATGTTTTTGTTATTTGTACACATTGGTGTCTGTCCTTTAAATAGCTCTAGCTATCCAATTTAGTGCTGTACCTCGAAAACGAAACGAACGAAATGCAAGATTGCATTTGAGTCGTTCTCGCGACTTAGATCAGATCTGAAGTCCAGGACTGCACTCGCCTATATCTCGTATATGAAAAGCATCGAAGGCAACATCCAAAAAAATCCACGTGAATTCTGGCGACACGTTTCTAGTTTAAGAGTCAAGGGTGGATTCGAGCCTAGTGTTACCTACAAAGGAGAAACTTTGTCGGGAACATGTGCAGCAGAGGCCTTTGCTAATTTCTTCGCTAGTGTCTTTTTAACGGACGTACCGATACTAAATGCTGAAACTGCTTATCTTTCCGACCGTAGTTTCGATAGCAACTATATAAGCATAACTAGAATCACGCCGGAAGACGTCTTGCTCGGAATAAATAAGCTCAAACCTAGTAGTTCAACCGGACCAGATGGCATTCCCTCGGCAATACTCAAGCAGGCAAAAAAGGATTTATGTTATCCTCTCTGTCATATTTTCAACCTCGCGCTGGAAACTGGAATTTATCCACCTCAGTGGAAACTGTCACGGGTAAGCCCAATACCAAAAGGTTCAAATAAGTCTGAAGTCGAGGAGTACAGGCCTATTGCGATATTGTCAAGCCCAGCAAAAGTTTTTGAGGGCGTTATCCATACATACGTTTTAGCTCAGGTGGATAAATACCTTACTGATGCCCAACACGGCTTTCGACCAAAGAGATCGGTCGATACCAATCTTTTAACTTTAGTTGAATTTATTTCAACCAGGTTGGATAGAAGATCCCAGGTGGATGTTCTATATTTCGATTTCCGAAAAGCATTTGATAGGGTCAATAATGACATACTTCTGACAAAACTGAGCAATATTGGCTTTGCTCCAAGTCTTCTCCGCTTACTTGCGGACTACTTACGTGATCGTCAACAATTTGTCAGACTAGGTATCTACGAGTCTCGACCCTACCATACACGCTCCGGAGTAAATCAAGGCTCTATCCTGGGGCCTCTTCTTTTTTTACTGATGGTTAATGATCTACCTACTGTCCTCGAACAAGCACGCTGCTTGCTCTACGCCGATGACCTTAAACTTTTTCTAGAAGTTGGGTCGAATGATGACTGTGTGGCCTTGCAGCGAGATGTTGATGCGGTATGTGAGTGGAGCGTGGCCAACGGTATGGAATTTAATACGGCAAAATGTAGTGTAATGACATTTGGTCGAATGAGACACCCAATATTTTATGACTACAATTTAGGTGGAAGCTGTATGCCGCGTTTGTCAACTACGACGGATTTGGGAGTCACGTTCGACCAAGGGCTTACATTCCATGACCATATGGTTGCTCTTTCTAAGGAGTCTTTTAGACGGTTGGGTTTTGTCTTGAGAAATGCTCGTGACTTTCATAACCCTCATGTACTGCGGCTCATTTACGCTGCATTGATTCGCTGTAAGCTGGAGAGTAGCATGTGCGTGTGGAATCCACACGAAACAACTTACACGCTCTTGTTGGAAAAGGTCCAGAAGGCTTTTCTTCGTTATCTTTATAAGTGTATTTATGGATATTATCCGTTCATGTACCCTACTAAATTCCTCTTAGGTTGTCTGGGATATAACTCATTGGAGGTCAGACGGGAGACTCACCAAATTGCAACTGTGTGCAAAATTTTGCGTGGTATAATTGATGCCCCTGCATTGCACAACGAGCTGTCCCGATTCTATGTTCCTAGTAAGTACCATCGGAGTAGGAAGCACAAGCTCTTTGCTGTGCCAATGTGTAGAACTGTTGCGCGAGCCCGCTCTCCTATCCCGCGTTCCTTGGCTGCGCTTAACGCTCTCCTGGACAGTAGCCCTGATTGTGATTTGTTTGCGGACGGATGGAAGGGAATCTTGCTTGAGTGCTTGTGGTTTTGTGAGAAGATGCATATAAGTTAATGTACCTAGTTCATAATAAACCCTTCATTTGATTAAATTTTAGTATATTTAATTATTGTAATTGGTTATGTAACCGTTTTAATTAAATTAAATTAAATAAATAGAATAAATAGATGCCATATTTTGTAGAGCTTATCACATATCCTATTATGCTCTACAAAATCAAATGCTTTGCACATATCAAGATAGAGAGCAACAACTGGAGTTCCACTATCCAAACATTCCATTACTGTTGTTACTAATTTATAGATGGCTGATGTCGTGTTTCTTTTCTTTCTGAAACCGTGTTGCTGCTTTTTTATTAATTTGAATTTCTCACAAAACTTACTAATTCGTATAAGTGCCGCCTTTTCTATTATCTTTGCAATAATTGGAATCAGTGTAATGGGCCTATAATTGTTTAGATCCGATTTGTCTCCTTTTTAGGGTTCCAAAACAAGGAACCCTTATAGTTTCGCCATGTCCGTCAGTCCTTCTGTCTGTCTGACGCCAGTCTAGCTCATAGACTCTTGGTACTAGAAAGCTGTAATTTGGCATGGATATACATATTAATCACGCCGACTAAGTGGTGGTTTCAATAATATAGTGGGTTTGTGAAAACAGTTTTTTGATTGAGTCATCCGTTTTTGAGATATTAAGCTTTAAAGTGCAAAATTTTGTTAGAGTCAATTTCCCCCCCCCCCCCCCCTTGCCAGCCAAATGGTTGTTTTTGGATACGTGAAAAAATTCACGGTAGTTGTATATTTGACGAAGTTAAAAGGAAAACTATCACGGCTAAGTAGGCTTTACAAGTTTACGAGTAACAGTCAACCAACACTACACTGCGCGTGGCCCGACACGCACTTGACCGGTTTTTTGTAAATTAGTTTAACTACCGAATATTTTAGCTTATCTGGGAAGATGCCCAGGCCAAAGGAAATATTTATGATATAGAAGTGCGCAGGCGACAGACTTTTGTCCGCTTGCTTTGTTACTTTCAGTCCCTCGAGTGCGTTAGTCGATGAAGTTGTAGGCGATTTTTTTGACGGGCAAGAAAGTCCGCGGTCGAAAGTCCGTCGTATGCGCAATACCTAACGTTAAAACTAGATTTTGGTTTTTAGATAAGTACCTACTTACTTACTTCATCTTACTTACAGGTATTTATTGTATTGAGGAACAGAGTCAAAGTTTTCTTTTTTCCATCAAAAATAGATATAGATGTAATAGATGTAAACTTTAAGTCTGTTGGTCCGTCCGTGTACGTTACGAGATACTCTTTTACGTAATAAATTTGACGGAGAATAAAGTGCGCTCGAGGTCTGTCCCTATCAACGCCTTTCTATCGTCTACGCCACGCCTTTGTTGTCCAAAGGCTTAGGTAATTCGTTTTGGTATAAAGGGAAATTACTAGTGGAGTCGACGTTGAATACTCTATCTAAATACCTGAATGTAATGAAAGTGAAAAAAGATTTCTGGGGCATCACTTTCCATAAATATAGCGGCTCGTCAACAATGGTCAATGTTGCAAATGCTTTTTTGTACAAGGTTCGCGACACGGGCAACAGAAGAGTTTTGATTTTTATATACAGTTATAAAATCTGCGTTCGTGTAAACGTTATTAACCTGTCTGATTCTTTAAGTTGATATCCTGTCTAAAGGAACTCACCTATCAGCACGTATATGCTAATGAAGCCGAATTGTTACGTTCAATAACCTAACAGTTACGATACAAAAACTACGCAAGTTGAAAAAAAAGTTGTCTGGCCAAGTTAAAAAAAATACCGGCCTCGACAATCACACGCTGCATGCCAGTGTCACAGAATAACTAATAGTGCCAGTGTGTACGTTTACATGACCCCCAACTCATCTGACACTACTTTTGTAACCGCTAGGTCGGTAAGAGGTGTTGGTATAAACTTTAAAGTCGTGTGTAGCGGGCGCTTTTTGCAACCAACACAACTTTTGTTCCGGTAAAGCTGATCTCTTTTGAATTATTAAGGCCTTAGGGGGGCCTATTTTGTGCCACTGGGTACGAAACAGCACAAAACCGGTTGTCGTGGAGATTCTTGGGTGAGGCCTTTGACATGCAGTGGACGTCTTTCAGCTGAGATGATGATAATGCTTATAATATTTTAAGCATAAAAAATCAATCAACTTTATCCTGAGGAAACAACTGTCACACTACCACAGAATCTAAACAAACAGCTTATCCGTTACCTAAAAGAACACCCCTTAATTCACGATCGCCAATACGGGTTTCGGCCGGAACGGTCAACGGGTGATCTTCTAGCGTTCGTTACACATCTCTGGGGTGAGGCTATTGATAAGCATGGCGAGTCGGTGGCTGTTAGCCTTGACATAGCCAAGGCTTTTAATCGGGTCTGGCACAAAACCCTTCTCACCAAGCTCCCGGCATACGGTCTGCCTGCTCAGTTCTGCAACTGGGTCGCTGGCTTCCTACATGAGCGTAGGATCCAAGTACTCAGACGGATGTGCTTCGCGGTTCATGTCAGTGAACGCTGGTGTCCCTCAAGGGCCCGTTCTATCCCCCACGCTGTTCCTTCTGCATATCAATGATATGCTCCACTTGGAAATATTCATTGCTATGCAGATGATAGCACAGTGCATGAGGGATATAACGGTCACCCAGCGGCCGGGCGGGTCGAAACCGAAGTGAGTCGAGTGAATCTTATCATTGACCTCAATCGGGTATTGGACCTCATATCTAATTGGGGCTCCAATAATCTGGTTGAGTTCAATGCCAAGACAACAGGTATGCGCGTTCACGGCAAAAAAGTCGCTATTCTTACCCCTTCCCTCTCTTCAAGACACAACACTCGGCCTGCAGAGCAGCATTAACATGCTCGGTATGGAGATTCGCTGCGATCTGAACCAGAGGGACTATATCGAAGCCGTGATAAAAACAGCGTCACGTAAACTCGGTGTCCTGAACAGGGTGCGGCGATTCTTCACGCCGGATCAGTTGTGCCTTTTGTACAAGACACAGGTGCGATCTTGCGTGGAGTATTGCTCACACCTTTGGGACGGTTCTGCAAAGTACCTTCTCGATGCCTTGGACAGATTGCGGCGGCGCGTTATACGCATTATCGGCAATGCAGAGGTCACTAATGCTCTCGAGCCATGCAGAGGTCACTAATGCTCTCGAGCCCCTGCAATTGCGGAGAGATATAGCGTCACTCAGCGTTCTCTACCGCTTATACCGCGGCGAGTGCTCTGAAGAGCTCTTCGACCTTATCCCACCTTCTCCCTTCCTCCATAGGAGTACGCGTGCTGCTCTCCGGAGTCACCCCTGTACTGTCTCGAACATTCCATCGCGCACAAAGAAATTTGGTGACTCGTTTCTTTGTCGCACTTCCAAAAGATGGAATAGCACACGTTTTCCCTCCTTCCTATGACTCCATTTCTACTTAACATCAGGTGGAGAGCTACGTTAAAAAAAAAGGATAATTAAGACATTACTTACTTTTTTGATCACTTGACGATGTTTTGCGGATATGAGAGAGAGCGCACCTTTTTTGGGTTCCGTAGTCAACTAAAAACCCTTATAGTTTCGCCATGTCCGTCTGTCTGTCTGTCTGTCCCCCGCCTAGCTCATAGACTCTTAGTACTAGAAAGCTGTAATTTGGCATGGACATACATATTAATGACGCCGAAAAAGAGGTGAAATAAAATTTTTAAAATATTTTTTTTAGATTACCTCCCCTACACGTGAAGTGAGGATTTAATTTTTTTTCTTGTCTACCCCATAGTGTGGGGTGTCATTATATAGCAATTTCAAAAATATTGCGGGTTTGTGAAAACAGCTTTTTTATTGAGGCATCCGTTTGTAAACTATTAAGCTTTAAAGTGCAAAATTTTGTTAGAGTCAAGTGTCTCCCCGCCCTTCCAGCCAAATGGTTGTTTTAGATACGTGAAAAAATTCATGGTAGTTGTATATAATATGACGAAGTTAAAAGGAAAACTATCACAGCTAAGTAGGCTTTATAAGTTTACGAGTAACAGTCGATCAACTTATAAAATGTACTTGGGGCGCAGTACAAATTCCTCATTTGGAACCACTTAAATAACGTTGTCAGGTGTGTGAAACCGGTAGTATCTACATTTAAGTATATGAGCCATCATTAAATAAATGTTCATTAAATCCCTCTTCTCAGAGTCCCCATTATTGAGATGGGCTACGGAACCCTACACCGCGCGTGGCCCGACACGCACTTGGCCGGTTTTTACATTAATATTTTGGGTCAATAGCCGTAAATGTGTGTCATTTTGTTTTCACAGTTAGACTTCTTCTTTTCGGAGGCGCTGGCCGAGTTGCGCGCCGCGGCAGGCATCACCGCGGTCGAGATCGACGCCAATCAGCCCTTTGGTAATTGGCAAATAACCCTTCCATCTGGCAAATGGTTTTGTTGCCAATTAAATGTTTTCTATTCTATTATTTTGTTAAAATCAAAACACACGACTTTTAAGAGGAAAACATTTAAGTAGGCACGGCTGCAAACTCCCACAAACCGCCTTATTTTTCAAGGGCAGCTGTTTTGGTAACCTTTTCGTGGTTTTGTATAGTCTGATGTGCAGGCCTGTAGTATATTATTGTCTCCTTGGCGGCAGAGTGACAAAGCGCTAGGCCCGATGTTCGGAGGCTCGGGTTCAATTCTAAGGTCGGGCAGTGTTTCGGACTTTTCGATATAGCCCTGGTTTGATGCGAGATAAAATCACCAACCCATTATTGAAGGCATGCGAGCCAATAACCATTAATTATAGCGAGATAACTAAGATTTAAATAATGGGAAGCCTTTGCCCAGCATTGGGGCAGTATATTTAGCTATTTCTTTGTAGAAATTTCGAGAATTAACTCTTACTACCGCTCACTGCAATAGAACGCAGGGCATCGACCCTAGGCTTATTGTAAAACTTCGAATGGTACCACCTTGCGCGTTGTCCTACAGGTGCTACCTTACATTTGTCCCGAAGCAGTCGTCAAAACCCACACCAACCCGTATTGGGCCAGCGTGGTGTATGGGCTGATCATTCTTTAAATTCCTTAGCCCAGCTGTGGGCGGGAGACGTTTATAGGTTGATGGATAAATATTAGGCTAATTTTTAAGTTTTTCGTTTTAGATAACGTGCAAGTAAAACTTCAGGCGGCGATCATAGCCGCGCCCGCATTTGACATAGAAAGCTGCTTCAAATTGCGGAACGTGCGCGCCGATTAGGATTATTTTGTGTACTAATTAGTTATGTTTTTGTTCTATGAAAATTTGATACTGGTATAAAAGAAAAACGAGTTTCATAAAAAATCTTTTTTTTTTATTATGTACTCCTCCGTACTTCAATTGAAATAATTAAATTACTACATAATTATTAATTAGTTTGCTAATTATGAACTAACAATTCTGCAGTCTCATTACATACATACAATATAGAACACTGAGGTAGCCTCCAGAGTGAATTGAGACTATATCGATTCATTGAAGTCTTAAACATACCAGCCATCTCGAGGAAGACATATGAATCGATTTACAAGCAGTCATGGAAACAGGCCCTCACAATTCACACTTGAAACTATTGCTTTACTAAAATAAAAATGCATCAATTTATACAATAGCCACTGGCGCACATCCATCATAGCAGTACACGCATGCGCGCGCGGCGGCAGGAACTCGATCAGATCTCGACTCTGCATGGCGACGCCAACGATCGATCGCCGCACACGCTCACTCGCACGAGCCCATTCACACAATAAATATACACAACACGAGCTAAAACACTTCGTATCCGTGTTCCGTTACAGGATGTGCGCACAGCGGGAAAAGTCGCTGCGCGCACACTCGGTAGTGACCCTGCAGGAGATCACATTTGCTACAATCACGCGGTCTTTACAGTCTGTTTGGTTACAACTCGTCCTTGAAATCGTCGTCGTCGCCGCCGGGCCCGGGCGGGGGCACGCCGCCCTGGCCTTGGTACAGCTTGGCGATGATGGGCTGCACCACGTCTTCCAGCGACTTCTTCTGCTTCTTGTATTCTTCGGCGTCCGTGTCTTGGTTGTCCTCGAGCCACTTGATCGCGGCGTCGATGGCCTCTTCCATCTTTGTCTTTTCTTCTTCACTGAGCTGTTAACAAAGAAAGAAATAACGTAAGTAATGCAGTTAAAAAGAAGTGGTATAATAACTTATTCAGTTTTGTATTCCTATTTTGGTTTTAAGAAAATAAAGTATACCAACCTTAGCACCCAGTTTCTCCTTGTCTTGAAGCTGGTTCTTGATCGAGTATGCGTAGCTCTCGAGCTCGTTTCTGGACTCGACGCGCTCCTTTAGTTTCTTGTCGTCGTCGGCGAACTTCTCCGCGTCCTTGATCATCCTCTCGATGTCCTCGGGTGTAAGCCTGTTCTGGTCATTAGTGATGACGATCTTCTCCCGATTGCCTGTTCCTTTGTCTTCAGCAGACACTTGGAGGATACCGTTGGCATCAATTTCGAAGGTGACTTCGATCTGAGGGATACCTCTTGGTGCTGGTGGAATACCAGTAAGATCGAATTTGCCAAGTAAATGGTTGTCCTTCGTCATTGGGCGCTCACCCTCGTAAACCTGAATCGTGACAGTGTGCTGGTTGTCACTAGCAGTAGAGAAGATCTGGGACTTCTTGGTGGGAATGACAGTGTTTCTTGGGATAAGCTTGGTCATGACGCCTCCAACTGTTTCGATACCCATGGTAAGAGGATTGACATCAAGAAGTACAATGGCATCAGTGTCCTGTTCACCACTGAGGACTCCAGCTTGAACGGCGGCACCGTAAGCGACGGCTTCATCAGGGTTGATACCTCGGGAAGGCTCCTTGCCATTGAAGAACTCCTTGACCAATTGCTGAACCTTAGGAATACGGGTTGAACCACCAACCAATACAATCTCATCAACATCCTTTTTGTTCATGTCAGCATCCTCAAGTACTTTCTGTACAGGCTTCAAAGTAGATCTGAAGAGGTCCATGTTCAACTCTTCGAATTTAGCCCTGGTGAGGGTCTCGGAGAAGTCTTCACCTTCGAAGAAGGATTCAATCTCAATCTTGACCTGGTGGCTGGATGACAGAGCTCTCTTCGCCTTCTCGACTTCACGACGCAGCTTCTGCACAGCACGGTTGTCCTTTCTGATATCCTTGCCCTTCTTCTTCTTGTAAAGCTTGATGAAGTGCTCCATCACCCTCTGGTCGAAGTCCTCACCACCCAAGTGAGTGTCACCGTTGGTAGCCACTACTTCGAAGACGCCGTTGTCGATGGTGAGCAGAGACACATCAAAAGTACCACCACCCAAGTCAAACACAAGTACGTTCTTTTCACCATCTTTCTTGTCTAGACCATAAGCGATAGCGGCGGCGGTAGGCTCATTGATGATTCTCATGACATTGAGGCCAGCAATGACACCAGCATCCTTGGTAGCCTGACGCTGAGCATCGTTGAAGTAAGCAGGGACAGTGACAACAGCATGAGTGACTTTCTTGCCCAAATAGGCTTCAGCGGTTTCCTTCATCTTTGTCAATACCATAGCTGAGATTTCTTCAGGGGCGAAGATCTTGTCTCCCTGAGCAGTCATGACAGATACATGAGGTTTGCTGTTCTTTTCAACAACCTTGAAGGGAAAGAACTTAACATCATGTTGTACAGTATGATCACTCCATTCACGACCAATAAGACGCTTGGCATCAAATACTGTGTTTTCAGGGTTGGTGGTCAGCTGGTTCTTGGCAGCATCTCCAATGAGACGTTCCCCGTCAGCAGTGAAAGCCACATATGATGGAGTGATACGGTTGCCCTGGTCATTGGCAATGATTTCAACACGGCCATTCTTGTACACACCCACACTGTGACAAAAAAATACATTTGATTAAATATTCATATACAAACTGAGTTAAAATTATACTTCTAAGTTTTTACAATCAGTTTTGTCATTATATTTTTAAAGAATATCACTTTAATAAGAAGTCAAATGAATTAAAAAGTTTAATGGCTTTAGGCACAGTTTTTAACTAAATAGATAATAAATTAATAGATCATACTCATATACTATATTATAGTGGCACCAGTGGTCAACACAGTACACTGTCAGTACACAGCCCAGTGTTTGACACCAGTTTTCATTACCAAAAAATAATATAGAATTTATAAATGGTTTTATATATAATAGCGGCCCGTCCTGGCTTTGCACGGGTGGACATTTCTTTAGCATTTTAATAGTGAAAGAATTTTTTAAATAGGTAGTAGTAGTTTTAGCCAGTAGTTTTTGAGTTTATTTGTTGCAAACATATAAAAATACAAAGCTTTCCTCTTTATAATATTAGTATAGACAATAATCATGTCACAAAGTTGGTAGTTCATCTGACGGTCAGGGTGTAGCAAAGGGGGTCCGAGACAGAAGATTTTTCGATCATGTTTTTATTAGACAACAGAAATCTAGCTCCATACATAAAATAAATAAAAAAATATTAAAAATCAAAAAAATTAAATCTTTTTACGTTAACTGTTTTTGGCATTTTGTGAAAAAAAATTGTGTTTATTTTGGGGCCCCCTTTTCTACACCTTACAGGACAGGTTCGAATCTAGCTCATGGATTTTTTTTAACACTTTTTCAAAATACCTATAGAATTTCTTAATGTTACTGGATGACAGCTAGGAAACAGATGGTCTGTACCTATTCAATTGTTGCTAAAAGAAGTGTTGATTCCTGGTTCCTGTTGAACTACCTACCCTACTAAATATTCAATAAATTTGGCAAAAACTTTTTATTTAAATAATAAATTTAGTCTTGACCGACAAATAAGTATACATTGAAAAAAAAATCATATCAATTTAAATTACACAATATTATAAATTAAAATGAATCTTAGAAGTCGGAAATTAAGGTGAATGACTGCAGATTCGGCGCACTCACCAGGAGTAGGTGGTTCCCAAATCGATACCGATTACGGTACCGATGTCTTTATCCTTCTCCTTCTTGTCGTCGGCGCACACCGCCGCGACCACGCAGACTAGCGCTAGCAAACTCCACCGCATCTTCAGCTCCAGTTAAACTCCAACTAAAACAAACCAAACTACAATAAGTCTAAAGAACCAACTCGAAAAACAAACACTATAAACCTTGGCAGCGCACCAGAATGTTTCATGAACAATTCAAGTTCAATGAAACCTAGGAGACACGTAATCAGATGTGGGACACGTCATTCATAGTTACTACCGGCGAGTCGGGCAACTGATTTTGTGACCTGCTTGAGCTGTAGAGGGAATTCTGAATGGTGAGCGCGTCGTAACGGCGTTGTGCGGGGTAACGGTTCTTTCAGAACAGAAACGCCTCGAGATATGGGGCACGGTACCGTGCCGCCGGCCCACACTATAATTCGAGAAATTTCGGTGACGTGCCCACTTTTTTTTTAATGAATTCTATTAAACTAAAATGAGATTACCTTAGTAAAACGCTCTACAAAACCGAATGAACTTATTCAATTGAAAATCCATATACATTTTTTATATACAGATACTAAAAAGGTTAGAAACTTATTTAGTTCGCGAGATCCTATTATTAGATTAATTCAATACAATCTTGAATAATTACACTTACCAAATAATACAATGATGAATGAAAACTCTTATCCAGAAAAATATAATTCACAGCCACGTTAACAGCACTTCGAAGGACCACTTGCACGAATTCACAATGTACGTACGCTGAATGCTGATCTATTTTTTTCGATTTTCCGTGAAGAACTGACGTTTCACACGCCGCCGCTCCTATTATTTAGCGCTAGTGTTGATCGTGGGCAATCGTGATTGGTTGTCAGATTGCTGACGTAATTTTGTCTTCTTTATGATTGGGCCAAGTATGCCTATTTGTCGCTATCCTATTGGCACACGTTTATAAGTGGCACAAAACGGGGCATCAATGTTCGCGGTAAATTACGAAATGGTGAAATAAAGATAAAAACTTTGAATAATTTGATTTTAAGAAAAATACACTCTACTTACTTCATTAATAAAGTGGTGAATCAACGAAACTTTTTTTATGTGTGTCCTATATTTCTTTTAGTCTATCAATTAACAAATTTTTTGTTAAGGTTGCATCGATTTTTCACGATTTTTCTGGATGGTTACATATTAGAAAGTTTTTAGGAGAAAACTACTTCTTCAAAACACTGATCAAGGTGGATATTTGTTAGTACCCTTAGCTGCTGTTAAAAAGATTAGAATTTTTGAAAAGCTAGGAATAACTTAGAATGTGGGAATAACTGAGACAACATAGGCCTACACATATTTTTCGTTTTCATTTTATTCAGATCCGTCCATGCATTAGGTACAACAATACTAAAAATAAAGTTCTTTCACACCGAAATATCATGTGGAAACAGTTTAGTACCCAAGGATCAATATGGAAAATTAAAACTCTATTCATAAGTAAAAGTAGTCTATTCAAAAATTTTCAAAAACTCTCACAACATAGGATAGAGATGAATCCCAGTGAAAGAGCGGTCTTTCACTGGGATCCATCTCTATCATATGTTGTGAGAGAGAGATTTTACGGAACTTACGGAAGTTATTTTATTGCGATAGCTTTTATTGGATGGCATAGAATCTGAATAGAATCTGCTGCTGCTAGTATGTGGCTACTTCGGAATCACTAACGATTCTTCTTATTTTCAAAGGATGGCAATTTTCAAGAATACATATGCGCATGCAATGAATATCCTAGGTAGGTATCTACATTGAGTTAGTGTGTAGTACAATATAATATCGATGGGTATATCTTACGAGTAACTCCTGTGTTGTAGACAAAGTGTTTATATACTACTGCTGTTTACACTTACTGCAAAAATTGTGTGGAATCAAATAATCATATTGACGAATAAGACCAAAAATAAAAAAAAAAGGAAATTTAAATAATATGTAGTGTAAATTTTAGCGGAATTAATACTACATATTACTAAAATTACATTTTTTTGTACCATGGATTTCCGCAAAATAACGCCGATTCTATTAATTACAAAAAAAAACCAAACCAAACAGATACAAAAAATAATAAAGTTTCGGTTCGCACTCACACCATGCTAAGGAATTAAAGTAGTTAATAAGTACCAAAATATTTGAAAAGTTAAGAGCTACGTAACTTTAACAAAAATGTCATCATTCCTTAGCGCCTCGGTGGCCTAGTGGCAAAGTGCTCAGTCCGATATCCGCTGGTCATGGGTTCAATTCCTAGGTCAGGCAGTTGAGATTTTTAGAAATCCCACCTTGTTTCATCAGTAAGCAAATACATATCAATTAAAGTCAAAAGATAAGGGCAATTGACAGCGTGGGGTAGACAGAGTACAGGATAAATTACTTTGTAATAAGGATAAATTAGTTAATAACGAAACGGTTAGTGGTTCGTTTTTGCTATGAGTTTACTTCACATGTAACTTAAACCATCTTACATTTTGAAATGTAACCTTTCAAAGCAATATGTAGGTATAGTTAGTTATTTTTTTGACACCATTAAGGACTTCAAAGAAATAATTCCAACTTTTGCTATTCATGATTGAACTTTTAATTCAGCGTAAAGAAACATGATGAGATTTTCGCTATCGTAGAATTTAATGACTTGTATGTATATAACACCTTTTATTTGACTCGTGATAAAAACTTACGAATAAAATATCTACGCACCATTACATTTAGTCATTGAATTTTATATATTCGTACAAAAAATAATTTCTTTCTTTCTCAAATGTATCAGGACAGGATATAAACAGTAGAGTTGTAAGTCGTAAATATAACAAAACTTATTGGAGAAATTTCCAGAAACGTGTAGAAACTTCCAGAAATGTGTAATACTTAACTTGAAATAGAAACGTGTAGAAACTTCCAGAAACGTGTAGTAACTTAAAATAGAAACGTGTAGAAACTTGAAATAGAAACGTGTAGAAACTTCCAGAAATGTGTACTTAGTAACTTAAAATAGAAACGTGTAGGAACTTGAAATGGAAACGTGTAGAAACTTCCAGAGATGTGTAGTAACTTGAAATAGAAACGAGTAGAAACTTCCAGAAATGTGTACTTAGTAACTTAAAATAGAAACGTGTAGGAACTTGAAATGGAAACGTGTAGAAACTTCCAGAGATGTGTAGTAACTTGAAATAGAAACGAGTAGAAACTTCCAGAGACGTGTAGTAACTTGAAATAGAAACGTGTAGAAACTTCCAGAAATGTGTACTTAGTAACTTAAAATAGAAACGTGTAGGAACTTGAAATGGAAACGTGTAGAAACTTCCAGAGATGTGTAGTAACTTGAAATAGAAACGAGTAGAAACTTCCAGAGACGTGTAGTAACTTGAAATAGAAACGTGTAGAAACTTCCAGAGATGTGTAGTAACTTGAAATAGAAACGTGTAGAAACTTCCAGAAACGTGTAGTAACTAAACGTGTAGAAACTTCCAGAAACGTGTAGTAACTAAACGTGTAGAAACTTCCAGAAACGTGTAGTAACTGGAAATAGAAACGTGTAGAAACTTCTAGAAATGTGTAGTAACTGCCTAGAGAGAACAAACGGATCATAGAAAAGTCCAAAGACGTCTTCGAAAATTCCAGAAACTCGTAGAATGTTCTAATGACACCACCTGAATCTCGCTATCATAGCTTTTATTTTTAGCGCCATTAAGAGAGGACATGTGCGAGTAGCTTGACGGCGCGACGCAGTGGTTATAGCGCCTGGTCTGCGATTGCTTAGGTTTAGCGACCTTTCGCAAAGACCTCCTTCCGCCTTGAGCTCTTCCGTGCTTCGGAAGTCACATAAAGCCGTTTGGTCCCGGCTGCATTAGCAGTCGTTAACAACCACCGCACCGCACTGGGCCCGCGTGTTATAACTCAACGCCCGCGTGGTGGTTTATGGCCCGTTCCAACCGTAGGGAAGGCTCGTGCCCCAGCAGTGGGGACATAAAATGAGCTGATGATGATGATGATGATGATGTGCCAGTAGGACTCGTGTCTTGAAGATTCCGTAGAAACTAAATTATGTATGTAGATAGTATAATAGGTACTCATAATATTATATATAAGTATTTATATTATTAATTTAACATTCGACAATGATCTATATTTTGAAAAATAAAAGACAAAATGTAAATTAATTTCGGCGAGTTGGATTGAGCCACGAAAGCAGTTCGTAGTGCACCTGACCCGGCATGTCATGGGGTGCAGGTTAGAATCCCGCTCGTGAATTTTTTCAACAATTTGTCTTTTTCAAATTGTTGAAAAAGACAAATTGTTGCGATTTTTTCGCAACAAAATTTGAGTACATAATCGATCATCTATATTGTGATATTCTATGCACTGAGCAAGTAATATATATAACAAACCTGTTCTAAGCATTGAAAAATTATAAACACATCAATTGAACCCAGGACTTTCCGATTTTGGGCCAAACTTTGTCAATAGGCCACCTACGCAGCTTGATTCTATGGGCAAAGAAACAATGTTCACACAGTGTCATTGCTTATAGAATGTAATTTTACTTAGTAGCATTGGAACATTTGCTTTTGAACGGCCTTTGCCGGAATTTGCCAGATCGAATTGCATCAGATAATTACAGATAATTATAATTGCTTGCACACTTTGTTGTAGGTCGAAGAATTTATACGATAACGTTATATTGTTGAAATATTGTATGTAACAACAATAATAACGTGAATTATCTCTTTTACCAACTGTATTGCGTCAGCTTGTCTCAGAAGATAATAGAATAATTTGTAAATAATAGCTAGTTTCTAAATCTTAGATAGCGTGAAATATGTCTAAAACAGACATTGCGAAGTAAAGATGATCATGATAAGGACTGTTTTCAATGTGTGTACACCTGTAGATGTTTCCAGAACAAAACTAAAAACTTATTTATTTATTAGGTGTTATGTAAACAGCTCGAACACATTAGAAGGTGCTGTAGTCAATTTTATATTGGACCAACACAGATATTGGGAAAAGAAAAAATAGCGCTCAATACATTATAGTCAAGTAATATTTACAAATACAAATAATACTTACAAAGTTTATTGGCAGCACTTACAGCATTAGTGAAAAACATGGGTTTCATAAAATTAAAACTGCTATATAACTTATCAATAGTTTATTGTATAACCAACAACAGTAAATAATGTACTTATATTACCCCAGAGCTTGAGCACTATCAAAAACCAAGCAGGATTTAGCACCGACTTTTCTACCCTACATTAATAAAAAAAATCCAACAATTTATATGGCAATTCAATTAAAAAATTAACATATTGTATTCTAACGTTTACGCGAACACTACACATTGAAATGAAACAACTTTTACGGATCTACTCGCGTTTTAATCAATGTTTATCCTGACGTTTCGAGCCCATGTGACCACGGATCCTGCAAAGGGTTCGAAACGTCAGGATAAACATTAATTTAATCTATGTGGAGATCCACGGGGGAGGCCTTTGTCCAGCACTGCAGTCGACGTGTTTTGGCTGAGTTGATGATAATGATGATGATGAAGAAATCTAATGTGTAAAATAAACGCGAATAGATCATAACAGTTACATTAAAAAAAATAAACAGTTAATTAAACCCAGTCAAAGAATTCTTCGCATATAAATATTTTTCTACAAAAGTTACAGCAATTTTTAATATGTTAAAACAAAGGTTGTGACAAAAACAATGTTGTATATAAATAAAACAATAAAACATTTCAGCAATAATAATAATTATGTAACATTTGATCCGTAAAAGAAATAATAGGTTTGCCTTACCTACACAACTATACACTAACTACACAACCTACTCATCTTACGGTTTTTCAGATATAATGCTTAGAATTAAGGGCGCGAAGTAAGTTATTATGCAGTCAGCTCCTGTAAAAACAAACAACATTTATTATTTTTTATTTTTAAGTGCTAATTGCTACTAAATAATTATAAAATATAGTGAAAAAAAATTAAATATCTACCCGACCCAGCCAGGAATCAAACCTGGGTCTTCCGTACGTAAGCACTGTTTTTTTTTTACCTTCTCGGTAGCATACTGGTCAGTGCAGGCGCTTGGATTGCGGAAGACCCAGATTCGATTCCTGGCTGGGTCGGGTAGGCATTTAATTTATTTCACTATATTTTACAATTATTACTTTATACCGTTTTAATTATAACTTTAAGTGCGGTAATAAACTAGCTATATGCCGTGCCGGCGAAGCCACAAGTGTGCGACAGATAATATGATGAGATAAACCGGCGTGTCATACAAGCATATCAGAAACAATGTAATACGCCCAATCTGTTACCCTAGTTGACTAAAATTGAAACTCACATTATGACTCTCCCAATACATATTAAAGTCTTAGTAAAGTTACATCGTGACTAGGTATAAATAATATTAAAAAAAACAAAATAAAAAAGCACCTAAAGATAATATTGAAATATCCAGTATCTCAGTACTTGAAGAATTTCGGGTAAAGTGCGCTAATTTGTAGTCTCAACTGAATAAATGATTTTGAATTGTAGATTTTATTTTTCATCCGCCTTTAGCCTTATCTTCACTTAACGTCTGGTGAAAGGAAGGCCAAGTTCGTACCGTATTTCGTAGTTCCGTTCCGTAGTTCGTACTCTAGGGAATTAAAAAAAACCGGGGACAAAAATTGCTGTTGGCTGTCTATGACCTTTATAGTGCGATCGGTAAATCAGTCATTTGGCCAGTCCTCAACCCGTCAACAACCACCAATCAGAACTGGGCCTTTATTGTAGTTTATGGCCGAGCATCAATTATTTCGGCGCAGTAGCATGCGCCATGATCCCTGATGTACGGATGTTCTAATGTAAGTAAGACTATAATAGTTTGATGAGTGATGTCGGTGTACTGGCCTGCCCGCCGCATGCACGTGAGCGTCTCCAGCAGCGTGGCGCGCACGTCGGCGCTGTCGCCGCTGCGCGATATCATGGCGTACTCGCCCGACACCTGCCGCGACAATGGTACAATAAAAAAACGTTATAAAATGCAGCAGCAACAAATGACTGTCCCACTGCTGGGCAAAGGCCTCCATCATTGAAACCAAGTCATCGCTACAATTGGGTAGTTGACTGAAAACTAGAAACTTTTTAACAACTGTCAAAACGATTATTTTTAATAGAAATTGTATGGGATTAGCAAACTATGACGTCACTATTTTGTTCCGTAAATTGAGTGTTTATTAATAACTTTTTAGGTTACAGAATTAGGTCATGCTTAGGTCAAATAAAAAATTGGTTAATGTTATAAAGAACTGTTATGTACGTGACTTCATTTATACGTTTATTGTTCTGGAATTAATTGTTGTTGTTGTCAACTAGCCAATTGATGGGTATTGGCTCAATCACCACGTTTGCGAGCTGCTTTGAAGAATCCGAAACACATTTTTCCCGACCTGGGAATCGAGCCCGGGACCTTCCGGTATCGGGCCGATTGCTTTGCCACTCGGCCATCGAGGAGTTAGATTGTATTATAAATTATTTTAACTCAAATTTTAAATTAAATTACATATGTAAAAAGTCATATAATATTCTGTCTAAGCTATATGAAATGAGCTCTTATGAATGTCACTACGTCATCAACGCAAAACCTATTTTTATTCTCTTTTTCTTTTACATTTATTCAATTAACGCAAAATGTAATTCCTATCCGGCCATCAATTTTTAGGCATTTCTCTTATTATTATTACGCAGAAAATAATCAAAACTAGACAAGCATAAATCTGTGCATTAGACATAGTGCTGTTGCGTTGGCATTGTAGACGTAGCGACAGCTAGCTAGGCAATTAGAAAGTTTAGGTGTTGACTGTTAGGTAATCTGCTTAGTCAATTGGCGCAATAAATATTGCAGCAATCGTATCTCTCATTTTAGAAACTGTGATCAAAACGCTAAGCTAAGCGAAGCATTAACCAGCGAGGTATTATTTAAACTGCAATTAATCCATAGTAGCAACACAAAGGGGACAGCAACATTTTTAATTGGATAAAAAGTAATGAAATATTGGAGTGGCGGCATGTGGTTCAGCAAATTGATTGATTTGCATGGAGATTATGTTATACATTATTTTTTTTATCTGAAAGTAATTTATGAGAGTAAATAAAATAAAAGGTGAGATTGGTATGATTAAAATTTGACTCGCAATATCAAGCTATTTATAATGTTTATTATCTCGTTTTCTTGTAGTCGCAGAAGAAATAGTAGTGGTTGGTTGAATGGAGAATTTTCTAAAATAATTAATAATTAAATTATTTTATTATCAGTTCTTATTTAAAATTCCTCTTTAATGTTAGCTTTAATTTGAGATCTAAGGAGAAGAGGATCTTTAGTGGCCCGCTCGCGACTTCGTTCGCTTGAGTGAACACCCATGTCCTATAGAACCCATAGCAGCGTCACTTTTCGGGTCCAATTATATGCATGTCTCATACATAAAACCTTTCTCTTGAATCACTATCTATTGCTGAAAATTGCATTAGAATCCGTTGCGTAGTTTAAAAGATCTAAGCTGACAGACAGCGGAGGCGAGTTTGTTTTATTATACTATATGTAAAGATATTTTAAAAACATAGGATGGTACCTGGTAGATGAAGAGCGGATGGTTAGGGTACTTGTCCTTGGTTTGGCGCACGATGTCCAGGTAGGGCAGCCCCGGCTTCACCATCAGGAAGTCGGCGCCCTCCGCCACGTCCCGCGCCTGACGAGAAACGGAAATAAACTCTTTACACTCTTTCAAAAGGGGTGTAGAAATTTTTCTCAGGTCGACGACACAAAAGCAACAGCTCTGATGTTGCTAATGTCTATGGCCGGCGGTGACCGCTCACCATCAGGCGACCTGCCTGCTCGTTTGCAGACTATTAATATATAAAAAAAAGAACTAGTTCTAATTGTCACTTTAAGGGCCTGTTTCACAATGTATGATTAGGCGATACTTGGCAGATAAAGTGACAGTTTTGTATGGAATATCTGTCAAGTAAACGCTAATGGGAACTTACTTGTAGGTCGTGAAACAGGCCCTAAGACTTTCGCGTTCCATAGTTATCAAAGAGTTTTAACGGGGACCACGGCTGGTGTAATTCGTTCGAAACGTCGGGTATAAAGAAGGTATGATACCTTTTACTAATTAGTTTGCGTTAATACCCATTTCAATTCTTGATAGTTCTTATTGATTTATAAAGCCAATTTTTCTGCCTAGCCCTTAGGTCGACTGGTAGAGAATGCCATTTGGCATTAAGTCCGCCTTTTGCACTTTATTTTATTGTATTGTGCAATAAAGATTAAAATAAATAAGTAAATAAATAAATAAAGCCTGAGAAACAAGAAAGTCGTTTTTATTGATACCTAAGACCAGCGAGGGTTTTTTGGCCATCGAAATAGATTAAGTACTTAAATGTATAGGTAGTATCAACGTGCGCATTTTAAATTAATTAATTAACATTACTCGAAACTGCGTCGCAATACAGTTTCGAGTATTTTTACGTACTTTGAGGCCTGACCCTCGTCTGCGCTGGCTTTGAACACTATCTGATAAAACAGTTTTAGGTGACCTGCACCAAGTCCCAGTAATCACTTTATCGCTAAATATATACTAAGCAATATTAAGCTCTTTCAAAGAATTGAGCCTTTATAAAGGGTGATTTTTTACGACCTATTTTTTTCAAGTTGGCAACACTGATATGTCCAAGCGAATAATCTGTCGAAGCCAAAATTATTCAGTATACTATGCCATTTCATCATGGAAAGACTTGCAAACGAACAACGATTGCAAATCGTAGAAATTCGTTTCCAAAATTCGTGCTCTATTAAAAGTGTGTTTCGCTTGTCACGGCCATTTTATGGTCGTCATAATCGACCTAGTGAAACTACTATTAGAGGTGTTATTACCAAATTTCGCCACAGCAGCAGCCACATGCTATAAAAGAATTGCCCATGCATCCAGAAAAAACAACAGTTTGGTGTGGTTTATGGACTGGTGGAATTATCGGGCCATTTTTCTTTAAAGACGACCTTGGACGAAACGTTACCGTCAACGGCTAACGATATCGATCCATGATCCGTAACTTTTTATTGCCCAAATTGGAAGATCTGAACTTGGTTGACATGTGGTTTCAACAAGACGGCGCCACATGCCTCACAGCACGTGAAACAATGGACATTTTAAGGAATTAATTTGGTGAGCAATTTATCTCTCGTTTTGACCCTGTAAATTGGCCACCAAGATCATGCGACTTGACGCCTCTGGCCTTTTTTTAGGGGGCTACGTGAAATTGTTGGTGTATATGGACAGGTCCAACACTATTGAGGCCTTACAAGACAACATAACACGTGTTATTGGTGGAATTTAAGCCGAAATGCTGGAAAAAGTTGTGCAAAATTGGACCTTCTGTATGGACTATTTGAAACGTAGCCGTGGTCAATAATTGCATCTTTGAAAAGTAAATGGCAAGAACCAGTTTATCGATTCCAATAAAGATTTTGTATACATAATGCGATTTTAGCTGTTTTATTAAACTTTTAAAAAGAAGGCTCTTAAAAAATCAACCATTAATGACTTAGGCCTGGCTACTATACTGGTTCTGAGGCTGTCGACAAGTATTGTGCCTACATAAGTAGTGTTCTAAAAGTACATGTGGACTTGGCGGGAAAGTGAATGCTCATGTCGGCGGTTTTGTATTTTTTTTTTATTTGTTCTATGTAAAATGATAATGTGAAATAATGGTGGATTATTTACCGTTAAGTGTTCATGAACGTGCTTGAGTTTTGGCTAAAGAAACAAAACAGTGCAACTTCGCTTTAAAATTCTCTCAATATATCCGCGTGAGGCCTCAGTGAGCCCCACTTCTGTACTGATACTCAAAGGGTTTGGGGAATATAATTTATTAACTTCATTTCTATTATCAATTATCATTCATCATCATCATATATTAACAAAATATTATTTTGCACCCCATGACATGCCGGGTCAGGTGCAGGTCCAACTATGCTATCATGGCTCAATCCAACTCGCCGAAATAAATCAACACTATCTACTCTCACACTGTAAGCCAAAGGAGCCCTATTCAATGTCGACAACTACGTCATATTATCAATAGTCAATATTTTTACGAATATTAAAGATCAGTTAAGAATTAGGCAAGCTATATTACTTTGACAAATCAACATGAACTGACCGCGGCGCGCGCGGCGAGGCCGGCGCTGCCGGGCGGCAGCTGGTAGCACTTGCGGTCGCCCGCCATCGGCGCGCTCTTCATGGTGTCGCGGAACGGCCCGTACAGCGACGACGCGAACTTGCACGAGTACGACAGCAGCGACACCTGGCGCCACCACAACCATATATTATTTTTAAAGGTACGTAGGTAGGTAAGATAGGTATAAAAAAGCTACTAAAAACGGCCTCCTGAAGGGTCATGGTAGAACCATGGTGGAACCGCCTTATGTTATTTATTTCAAAAGGTAGTTTTAAGAAGTGAAAAATGTCGCGTTCCTTCGCAACCTAATTTGTTTTGGAATAAATCATTTTATTTCATTGGCGGCTTGAAATACACGCCCAGCTCTTACAGTTATTTTATTGTATGTCATTTTCTTACAAATCAAGTTGGTGGGGAAAAAAATCACAGACAGCAAACATATAAAACTCCAAGAAGTTTCTATTAAAATTAAATTTGTATTGGTACGCAATACACGCCACCATAAAATTGTGGTGGTTTCCAGCCACTTATTAACAGATTGATTATAAACATGAATCCTTAATACATAGCTTGTTTTTTAATCATTTAACTAGGCCATCCCAACATCAAAAGTCTAGTTACCTGATTGTCCAACTTGTGAGACACAAGTGCATCTTTAATCGCCTTTATCCTGTTGTCCATCATATCCGAAGGCGCTACCACGTGGGCACCTTTATAATAAACAAAAAAAAATTGGTATAAAAAGCTAGAATTTACGAGTTTTTGTACAAATTTGGATTAAAGTGAATTTGAAAATATTTCTTATGTATTAAACAGTTAACATTACACTGTTTAAGATTCTGAATTACAAACTCATACTATGCCAAACCTAAAGTGATAAACATGGTAAGAATCTCGTTTATTACTCTAATCATCACACTATGCCTTTTGATCTTACCAGCCTTCGCATACGCAAGTGCGACCTCAGCGATCCTCTTAGTGGAGGGCCCGTGGTCGATGGCCCCGCCGGCGCCGAGAAGGCCGCAGTGGCCATGCGACGTGTAGGGGCACAGGCACACGTCGCACGCCAGCAGCAGCTCCGGAAACGTCGCCCTAAGCCGCGGGAGGGCGCGCACCACCGGGTTCGACGCTGAATCCGCGTTGGACCCAATTTCATCCTTAAAGGAGAGATTATTATAAATTGTTGATCAGAAAATAATAATAATTGTTTTCACGCTGCACCAGTTGTCTTCGCGTCTGGACTCCATTTCCACTTAACATCAGGTGGTGTGGAGTCATTTGCCGTGCTAAGTATAAAAAATAATAATAATGAGATACATCACCATCACTAGCTCATTTTATGACCCCACTGCTGGAGCACAAGCCTTCCCTATGGATGGAAACACCACAGGACATAGTACTGTTGGTACTATTAGTTATTTTGTGCCACAGGGAGAACTGGCAATAAACCACCATATTGGTATATACTATATTGTTATTTAATTTGAACCACTATTAGTGTTAACACTGTAGTTAACTTTAATACTTTTTTATTGAAAATTTTAAAAATATTGTAATATTACAAAAAGTTCTGACAACAATCTAGAAAGTGTTATTATTAAAATTATTATTATTAGAAATAAAATTACCTAATTAATTGCAATTTTATATAAAATCTTGTAGATTAGATCCATAAGTTGTTTTATTTAAATAAAATCTTTGTTGATAGTTAACATTAATTTAGAAATATATTTAACCTTTTCCAATGTTTCAACAATTCCAAAAATGAGGATTGATTTTAACCCTTTCTCCACCAAATCTTTGAGAGCCCGCATGAGTTGGTTGATGCCATATCTATACACATTGGGCATGCTTTGCACGGGCTGCACTGCATCATCGTTTTCTCTAAAAGACAAATAAAGTTAATAAATTTCAATGCAAGAAAATCTAAAATGTGGATGGAATGAAGGTTTAACTTCTTTGGAAAATTAATTAGTGTTCTTGTTTTGCTCATCACTAATATGTAACTTACCTGTTAGTTTTATTATAATAGAAAATAAAGTACAGGTAAGGGCAATGTAATGTTAAAAAATTATGCATTCATATTGTTTGCATATTTTCTGAGTTTCTATTCTTTATTGCCATAAAACTGGAACAAGGTTGTTATAGTTTCCTTTAGTTTCTACAAACACTAAGGGCATTCATAATACTTCAGGCTATTGTTGAAAATCAACATTTTATCATAATTAAATAAATTTTATGTACTTACAAAAGGAAGACGGGATACATAATATTATGCGGTTCTATACTAGTATTGGGCTCTTGTAACTTCCGCAAAATTGAATGAAAATAACCTCCTTGGAGAATATGTTCAGGACTCGAATACAGACTCATAGTTTTAATATAAACAACACAAATATAACTTTAATTTTATTTTAATAATTTATAACAATCTGGTTTTTAGGCTGAGATTAAGTTTTTTAATTATCTATTTAAAACTTCTGAGTATAGTTAATCAGATTTCAATCGTTATTTAATAGCCAAGTCACGAACTGATAAAGCGTAAATGACAAAACTTTCTTACAAGCTGTAGTTACAAGTAAAGATAAAGTAATTAACCTTAAAACACAAGGATCGATTTGTTTGTTGTTTTATTAATTTTGTACTTTTAAATCTCTTTATTCTTTTTTAAATTGTTTTACGGCTCCGGATGACATCCATCAAGCCTATTCATTCGTTCTATCTTCATATTATTATGTAATACATAAATAAACAATATTGATGATGATGAATGATAATAGAAATGGGAAGTGAGAAATGATATTACCCCCCAACCCCTCGAGTATCTCAGTAAAGATGTGGGGCTTTACTAAGTCCTCACCCAGTCTTTTTGTGAGAATTTGAAAAGTAACGTTGCACAGTTTTGTTTCATTTGCCAACACTCATGCACACTCACGAACACTTAACGGTTAATAATCGAATATTAATGTGAAATAATGGTGGATTATTAACCGTTAAGTGTTCGTAAGTGCGTATGAGTGTTGGCAAATGTAACAAAACAGTGCAACTTAACTTTTCAAATTCTCTCAAGAAGTCCGCCTAAGGAATTAGTAAAGCCCCACATCTTTACTGAGATACTCGAGGGGTTGGGGGGTATATCATTTCTCATTTCTCATTTCTAATATTTATTTATTTATTTATAGAATTATCATTCATCATCATCATACTGGAAGGAAATATTGAATATTTATGTATTACTTGCAAGAAAAATTACTTTGACACTGGCTAAATGTGCTAATCGCACAAAGCCATCAACTAAAGAAAAAAAAATTGCGTTTCGAACAACTTGGCGGGAAAGTAAAGAGTCAAGACGTCTGTAGTTTTGTTTTATTTTCTAAAACTTGTGTTTTATCAAATATTAATATGAAATAATGGTAAATTATTAACCTTTAAGTGTTCGTAAGTGCGCATGAGTTTTGGCAAATGTAACAAAACAGTGCAACTTCATTTTCAAATACTCTCAAGAATTCCGCCCGAGGAATTAGTAACGCCCTTACATCTTTACTAAGATACTCGAGGGGTTGGGGGGTATACAATTTCTCACTTCACATTTCTTTTATGATTTATCATCATCATATTAGAAGGAAATAAATTGTATAATTATGTACTTTAAGAAAAATTACTTTGACACTAGCTAAATGTGCTAATCGCACAAAACCATCAACTAAAGGGAAAAAAATTGCGTTCCTCTTCTATTTTATCTTTCTCTACACCTGGACTTCTTGGCGGGAAAGTGAAGAGTCATGTCTGCAGTTTTGTTTTATTTTCTAAAATTTGTGTTATGTCGAATATTAATGTGAAATAATGGTGGATTATTAACCGTTAAGTGTTCGTGAGTGTGCATGAGTGTTGGAAAATGAAACAAAACAGTGCAATGTCATTTTTCAAATTCTCTCAAGAAGTCTGCGTGAGGACTTAGTAAAGCCCCACATCTTTACTGAGATACTCGAAGGGTTGGGGGGTTTATTATTTCTCACTTCCCATTTCCATTATCATTCATCATCAATATTCTTTATTTATGTATTACCTAATAAGATAGAACGAACGAATATAATTAAGAAACTAATGACATGGCAGCATTGTTTATGACCTTAGCCGGTTCCATAAGGAACGAACTACACTTAAAAAAAAAATCTCTATATCTACAGTTGTCTTGTCAGTTTTTTACCACAAGGGATGCGAATTGTGAACGCCACTTTAAAAAAAATATTTCGATTGCTTGTTTTTAATGTTAATTTAGTTTTATTAGTGTATTTTATGAATCTTGAGAATATTCACTAATTTTGCGATGTGATAGAGATATTCCCAGTAAATAAGGCTTGAAGTAGTTGGTCAAATTTCGGCTATCTACCTTTTTGTGTTACCTAGATTTATTTATATTTTGCTCACGTACATTTCGAACGTTTTAAATGCTGTTTGGTGACTGAAAGTTGAACCATTGCTAGACCTTGAAAATATGCAGACCGAAGAAGACGGCGTTCCAGTAACGTTTAAGAAAAAAAACGATAAAGGTCAACAATCAAACGACAACATTACAGTTTCGCATGACAAAACTGATACCAAAAAAGGTGAGAAATCTGACGGAGAAGATCCAAAACCTCGTATTGTTCTAACGTTTCGTTCAGAAAAATCCGGTGCCAAGACCAGCAACATGAAAATTGTCCCAAATGATGAAAAGCACGATGAGTTCTCCCCGCGGCGGTCCAGTAGGACGCGCGGCAAGTGGGAGTGGTCTGATGAAACAGACGCTTCAATATCCCCGAGAAAAGAGAAAAATTCGAGTCAATCTGTTTCAGAAAACGATGAGACTTCAGACAGCTCCCCGGCTGCGTCAAAACGAACCCGGCGCCAAAGTAAGGATTCGTCGGACAATGCTCTGGCACATACCATAGCTAAAAAAGAAAAGTCATCACCAGATACATTAGGCCCAACACAGAGGTTGTCCCGTAGAATAAAACCTACCGCTAAAATCCTTGCAAACGAAGAGCTTAGAATTGGATTAGAATCCCAAAACAATGCTCGCTTAGGTATCCAGACTGAAAAGACTGAAGAAGGAGTGAGAACAAGAAGGTCTGCTCGGCCAACCCAGCCTGAAGCTGAGGCTAGTACATCTACTGCTACTAATAAAAAGGACATGAAGATTAGTAAAATAGTTAATGAAGATGAAATTGCAGAAGAAGACTCAAGTTTAGAGAGTAAAGAAGATCCAAGCACAGTGATGAAGCTGAAGCACCTGTGTGAGCTGGGGCTCAAAGCTATTAACACTGATTGTCTTGACGAGGATGCAGATACTGAAGAAATGTAAGTATTATTTTAAATTCATGAAATTAATGGAAACGGCTGCTTACATTTATATATATTCATATGATTAGTCTTTTGTTATTATTTTTTCTCTTCTGATTTATTTACTATAGGATACATTTGACATAAATAGACATAAACAATGCCATTTGCATCTGTATTAAGTGTTAGTAATGGTTGCTAACCTAAAAGTGACTCGGTTGCCATAAACAAAAGTTGAAGTTGAAGTTAAAAACTCAAAATTCTCATACAAAATGTGACACAGCAGTGGAATAGGACTATTTTAATTATTTTTTTGTCAGAAATGTTTAGGAAATAGGTATTTATCCATAGTGTGGACAGAGTAATAGTAAGCATTTGGTTGTATTTCTTTGTTTGGTATACAATGATGATTAAATCCAAAGTAAAGTAATTTAGAGCTACCTTTATTCTTATAATTGTCATACACCACCACCTAAACACAAACATTGTTTCATAGTTTCCTGTTTGTCTCTAAATTAAGTAAATTAGTAGGTATAAACGGTGTCTTTGGTGTTTATTTAAAAAAAAAAAATAGCAAACATAATAAGTGATACTGTATAACAAAAATAAGAGTTTAACAATAAAAAATGTATTAAAAATTTTTTTTTTTTTGTTTCGGTGCCATCAAGCGGCTGGTTATTCGTTTCTAGCTGCTGGTTTCGGTAACTATGGGCTTACAAGCTACTGGTTTACAATTAAACACAGCATTTAAGACATTTTAATACAAACATGCTGTCAACTGTATGTACACATTGCACAGTGCAAACATTGTGTTAAATTCAAGCCGATTTTTGCGTATTCTTTAGTTGAAACACTACCTAGACGTGTATACAATCTAAGGTGGCTAGTTAAGATTAAGCTTCAGCTTTAAAAACAAAAAATAAATTGTCAGGGATTTTTAGCAGAAATCTATACCTGCCACATTTCATATGTGTAAGCTTTTATAGCTCCTAGATTTTGTGATTAGTCAGTCAGGCAGTGAGTCAGTGACTAATATATCACTTTTATATATATACAGATTTTGTTTTATCAACAGGGAAGTGGATGAAGAGGTGGATGATGACGATGACGATGAAGAGGAAGAAGACGAGGAGGAGGATGAAGATGACGATGATGATTTGGAAGATGACGAAATAGAAGATGATCCAGAGGAGGTGATCAGCAAGCTGTTGGAAGCCGACGAAGACAGCAGCGAAGATTTCCTTTGCACTGTCGGGTCATCGCGAGGCAAACGCCGGCCGCGACGTTCCACTAGGCTGTGCTCTACATATGGCGGTCCCGATGGGGACCAACCGTCTCCAGTCCCAGATGATGATCAGAAGTGAGTATTCTATCATACGCGAGATCTGATGCAAATGGCTGTAATCAATTATTATTACGAAATATGAAAGTTGCTAGCTTTTAAAGAGCTTTAGCCAAATGAGAGCTTAGAAAACAGGAACCAGTGTGTTCAGTTTCTTTACTTTGAATTCAGGGAACCTCACAGGAGGTCGTCAAGAAGATCAGCCGCCAACTATGATATTGACCGGTAAGGATCAAATTTCGTAAACAGGCTGACGTTGCGGTGTCAACTGATTTGTTTGAATGTGTTTTAGAGAGTACTGCCTGCCGCTCAAGAGGAACAGATCTCGGCGTCGGGCGGAGCAGCCCGAGGCTGAACAAGAAGATGATTGCAGGTCTGTTGTTTACTAAAGTTACTCGCTTTAAGTTGTATTTTTAATAATTTATTCATAATTATTCATCGAACTTACCTTGCGAAGTTCGATAATAATTATACGAGTATCACGAAGAAGATTATTACCAATTTAATTACTTGCAGCAACGTAGTTTGGTGCCGTCCGTCCTTGCCACATACTTTAGAGCTATTAAAGAAAAAATATCTCTGTCCTCCCTCCAACACAACCGGTCGTCAGACGGCCCGTTGTGCACCACCATTAATTTTAGAGGTAGTTGAAATCAATTTTTTAAAGAGAAGGAGAATGTATTTGAAGCTGGGTTGGGTGGGAGTATGGTCATCATCTTCTTCGTAATACTCGTATAATTATAATCAAACTTCGCAAGGCACGTTTTTTAAATTATGAATTATACTTCGTATCTTTTCGAAGATGATTACCAATTTAATTACTTGCAGATATTTAGAGTTTCAAAAGAAAAAAATGATTTTTAGGGAAAAACGGAACAGATATATTGTTTCTTTAATAGCTCTAAAATATGTGACAAGGACGGACGGCAACAAACTACGTTGCTGCAAGTAAAATCATCTTCGAAGAGATATGAAGTATAATTGGCGTGATCCAAGTTTATATAGATTAAAAATGAGAGGACCAACTCCTCGGTCTACCTGTGACCACGAGAAAGGGTCTGCATCGTCAGGATATAATAACAAGTAAAATAAACTAGTGTAGATTCATAGAAAGTGTTTAAATTCGTTTGTATGTTGTTTTGAATTTAGGAATTATGATATTTTATTTAGTGTACCAAATAGAATGGTTCTCTCCATTTAACCTATACTGCTATGCTGAAACCAGATAATCCATATGACAGATCTATAGATTGGATCTCAAAGCATGACTAATTATGTAATATGTTATTTATTTTAGACGTTCACGCCGCCTTGAAAGTCGTTCGGCAAAAGGCGAAGAAGTGCATTCCGAACAGGAAGACAACAACAGGTATGTTTTTCCAAAATTATGCATCGAACACGATTCAATTCAATTATATAAAAATTGTAGCCATATTGCCCGTTCACTGAATACTAGTATTGATCTGTCTACATATGGGTTCTGTACACTTAAAAAAGTATTGATTTATTTTAAATTTTATGTGATAGTTTCCTATTTACTTTTTCTTTATTTATTTTACTTTAATTAACACGGTTATATAAAAACACCAATTACATTCATTAAAGAAGTAATAATAGAAAAATAAAACAATAAATAAAAAGGGAAGAACAAAATAAGTATAAGTACTTATAAGTTTCACATAAATATACTCAAGGGTAATTTGTAAGCCCTTACTTTAACTTTAAATATGAATGTTTGCGTGAGCGAGATTTAAATGAACATAATATGTAACTAAGTAAATGATTGTTTGCCGCTGTCCTGTACTAAATTATTCGGATTGTTCGTAGCGAGGCCGCGGGCGGGGATGAAGGGGCGGAGGCGGCGTGCCCGGAGGACGAGTCGGCCGTCCTGGCCACCTGCTTCTGCGAGGCGCCCAGCCACGTGCACGCCGCGCCCAGCGAGCTCGCGGGTGAGCTATTGTAAACCATGCGCGCTCACTTGTCGTTGGACCCACGCACACGCCTGCCCATGCGTATTAATAGGTGGAGAATTGCATAAAAGATCCCGAGGGGTCGAAGTGTTACTGCGAGAGGGAAACCTCAGCAGGCCCCACTAAGTAAGATAATAGGTGAAGAAAAAGCTATGTGCCCTTTTTGAACACATTGCGCGCACAGAGGACTGTAGGACTTGGCATAGTTAAAGTTCTTAAAGAGAAGGAGTGCATAAAGAATAAATGTACCTATGTATAATATTTGTTACAAAAAAATCTTCAAAATATATTAAAAAATGCGGATGGTTTGAATCGGTCAATGCCAAACATATCTTTTTTAATATTGTCATGGCCATGGGTACTTTCAAACCCTTCAGCATAAATAACTTTCAATTTGACATTTGAAAGCTATTCAAGAATTTCAAACTAATTCAAGAGTGTCAGTGATTGCGATCGCGAAGCGTTTTTGAATGATGTTGAATGATTGACATCGTCGACATTTATTTGGAATCGTCTATGCAAAATGACAAGCGTAAATACCTATGAAAGGTATCGTGATAGAGGTGGAAATTAGACAATAACGCCCTGATATAAGCTATTGAGTTGCGTTCGTTATGAGTGGTTCCCGTTGTTGTGGCAGAGCCGGTGTTCTGCCAGGCGGTGGAGACGGTGGACGGCGTGCGCGTGGGCTGCTCGCACGCGGCGATGCGCGGCGGCGGCGGCGGCGGCGGCGGCGGCGGGGCGCTGGCGCCGCTGCTGCGGGCCGGCCCGCGCGCGCCCTTCCTGCTGGCCTGCCGCCTGCACCACAACATGCTGCGGAAGCACATGTGCTGCCCCGCCTGCGGACTGTTCTGCACTCAGGTAAGCAAAACAGGCGTCACCACGTCTGAAGCAAGATCAGACATCCTCGGACATGCTTCCTCTGGCGGGCCGTCGCTAGGGTCAATACTGGTGATTGCCAAACTGATGCCTTAAGTCCCTCTAGTGGCACATGACAGGGATATATATACAGTAGTTTTTAGTGGGTATGCGCCTCCTACTTCCGATTCCCAGTCGAAGCTCTCAGGCCTGGGCATGGTAGTACTCTTATGACGAATTTTCACTGTCTCGCCGTATAGTTTTTGTAGCCCTGGCCCTAATGTGTGCGTGAAGCCTGAATCTTTGCAGCGTATTTCTGAGCCAATCTAAGCGTGTTAGCTCTCAATTGTACCACCGTCCTTTGCAGCGTTAACATAAGCTAACCTCGAGTATAACAATTTAACACTTCCTATCGTGCAGGGCATATTCTACCAGTGTAGCGTCGGGCATCTGTTCCACCTGGAGTGCGGGCTGCCGTACAACGACGTGAAGCTGAAGCCGGGCTGCCCGCACTGTGGCGTCCGCAGCTCCCGCTGGCAGCCCGCCAACACGGACTGCAGCCAGGTGCGGCTGCAGATGCGGTGCAGCAACAAGCGCGTGTTCCTGCCCGACCAGCGCGAGCAGTGGTGAGTGAAGCTGATGTCCAGCAAGTTTTGTGGTTTTATATAGATACGTTAGAAAGGCGGACGCCCGGGTTGCGAATGGTTGCGGATTGTTATTCCATTTTCCAAAAAAAACTGGAAATAAAAAAAAAATGCTAAAATAGTAAAATAAAATACTCCTAGAAGCACTGTTACTATTAAGATACGCAGTTTCTGTCGACAAAAGCTGCTGTGATTGATGTGTATGAAGAAAATTTTCATTTACTTACAAAATGTTGTTCACATTGATAATTTCCTTTCTCTCTTCACTTTCATGGTTCCAGGAAAATCGACAAGGCTTTTGGTTTTAGTTTAGGAATAGCTGAAAATTTTTCAACAAAAGATGAAAATATGTAAAACTTGCTCAGTCTCAAGGTTGGAGTAAATCAAATGTCTGAAGCAAGCATGAACATAATGGTATTATCTATCTACAGCGTGTGTATTCCATACGATCCTATATTTTAAGGGTAGTTAGATAAGACCCTAATTAACGTAAATTGGTACATTAAGTTACCAAAAGAAAACATTTTTTTTTCATACAAATTAATTCGGCACGCAATGTATTCAAATAACCAAGTCGTCTACGTAAGCGCTTTTATAAAAGTGTCAAAATTTTCAACTCAATATTTGCATTACATTGCTGGCCGGGAAAACTTAAAAAAAAATCATTACGCTTAATTATTGAAAATATTTGTTAAAATTTATTACTGTACCTCTTAATACTGCTTAAGTCTATCGTATGTTAAAATTTAGGATCGTATGGAAAACACACTCTGTATATGTATTTGATTCTTTAGGTAATTCATAATCGTCAAGGTTAAAATGTTATTTTGAAACACGTGAATGTTTTGAAGGGACATGTTGACCCTGCGAATCGCTACTAACCACTGCTTCGAGACAGTTTTATCTTTCGGAAAATTATGTCCGTTTTTTTTTCCGAGCAAAATGGGACTGCGCAACACTGGCATGGCCAATACGTTCACTCTACGGTTCTATTGTATTAAATATGATTTAAATGTAAATTTTTGTTTTGGCGCCCTAAATATCAAACTTTGACAGCCGTACTTTAGGACCTCACTTTACAGTGGCGCCACCTGGTGAGACAAAAAACGATAGCCCTCATTTGCCCATCATGAGAGCATCGACGGTAAACGGAGGTGAGCAGGACACATGGCTAGACGGGAAGACGGCAGGTGGACCCGGCTGGTTACAGAGTGGTGGCCAAGAAGTCCTCGTCGATCGGTAGGCAGACCTCCAGTTCGGTGGTCGGACGACCTAGTCCAGGTGGCGAGCAGGGCATGGATAAGAATGGCTCAGGACCGTGAAGAGTGGCGTGCGAGGGAAGAGGCCTATGCCCTACAGTAGGCGGTAATGGGCTGATGATGATGAGAGCATCGACGAAGACAACCCTTTTTTAGATATCACACAAACTTTTTTTATAAAACGTTGAAAAATAAAACCTTGCATTTATTGCAGCACTCAAGCATACTTAACCTTCTCGAGCCTGAAGCCGTCCGCGGCGGACCAGTCGCTGATTCCCGACGACCTGTTCCCGCTGCCGGGCGTGGACCTGGCCGTCATACGCCAGGCGGTCGACGCGGCCGACGCGGACGACGAGGACGTCGAGGTAGCGGCCCAGAAACTATGCGACGCTATAATGGCTATGGAGCCCGTCGAACAACTGCTACCCAAAATAAGTAAGTTCTTGTGTATAATTGTTAGTAATAAGAGGATAGACAAAAGTTCGACGCCGGTTATACGGTGTCAAAGCCGATGTACGCGAGTCTGAAATAGATTGCCAATTAGTGAATTTACGTTTTATTCTCACCCCAATTCCCCGTAATAACAATAATAAAAAAGAAAAAAAGAACGGTGTAGTGTTGTAGCTATACGGTTTTTGTTAGTATCTGAAAGTAACACGACAACTGATTAGTTAACGGAGTTAGCATAGATTATTTAACAGAGAGGCCTGCCTACCTACCAATTTTAATAATTGTCAACTTTAACGGCTTTTCTGTTTTTCATCCACAAAGGTTCAATACTATTTATGATGTCATTGTGCTTAAGTACTGGCTTCAAAAACGTCAAGACGGAAAAAAAATTATGTTGTCAATTTCAAATCTTATCGATATTCTACAATTCTTTCGTGTTTTTTCCATTTTTTTTCCCAAAATGACGTTGTTTTCTAACTCAGAATATTACGATATGATGTTATACGTAGGCCATGAAGATAGCAATTGAAATCGTGCTCGCGAACTGTATCGGCAACGATTTATCGATGGAAAGCCACCCGCTGAACACCGACGGCTGCCTTCGTGTTATCTCAACATGCCAAGACGCCTAAATTCCATAGGCTCCTTTCATCGGTCTACTGGAAGTGGACGTCCAAGCACAGTCGATACCAGGCAGGCTGAATTAGTGTAAGAGCATTTTGAAGAAGAGCCAACCATGAGTACGAGACGAATCGGAGCAAGATTCGGTATGAACCATGTTGCAGTTTGGCGAATTCTTTGTGTCGAAAACCGTCATCCCTATCAATATCGCCGTACACAGGAGCTGATACCCTCCGGTCATGCACCCAGGAGAAACTTCTGCGAGTGGTACCTCAGGCAGTTACGAGGAGAACCCTTATTTCGAAAACTATGTTATTTTGACGGATGAGGCAACATTCACGAGGTCAGGACTTTCAAATGTGCATAACGATCACGTTTGGGCTCGCGAGAATCCACACGCTTCACGGCAGGGCAGATTCCAACACCAGTGGCGGCTGAATTCAAAATTCAAAATAATTTATTCAGTATAGGCTACAAGTAGCTCTTGTGAATGTGACTATGCCATCGGTACGTAAGTCTACTCTGGGCGGGAGTTCTTGTACTGAGAAGAATGTGTGGGCTGGCATACGGGCATGTCATTGGGTCCCGTAATTTTGCCATCACGTCTGAACGCTGGCAACTACCTAACGTTTTTACAAACGGAATTAGAAGATGCGATTGACGACTTTCCTGTGGCCAATAGGGGGATTACTTTGACAACCAAAGGAACATGGTGTTTCAGCACGATGGAGCTCCGGCTCATTTTGCTCGCGACGTGCGAGAGTATCTCAACGTTCGCTCTCCGCGAAGATGGATCGGCCGTGGGGGACCTGTGCTATGGCCCGCTCATACTCCAGACCTCAAATCCTTGAACTTCTTCTTATGGGGTTATGTTAAGGACAGAGTCTATTTCTCCGATTGCCCAACGGTTTTCGAGATGGAGCAGCGTGTAAGATTGGTGTTCGTGTCAATAACACCGACGATGGTGCGAAATGCCACACAAGCCATATCCCGACGAGCGAGGTTGTGCATTGAGCAATACGGAGCTCACTTTGAGCCGTTCCTGTAAATTTGACGTTCATTACGAAAAAGTAAGTGTTGTTAGGTTGGTCTTTTAAAATCTTCCAAAACTCGACTTGTAATATCTATTTAATCGAATCCTGTACATTTTGTTAGTAGGTCTCTTTATCGTTTCACGAATTAGGTAAAAATGTACATAGACATTCTGCGTAGTTCACTCTTTAATTTTACTGAAATAAGGTTTGCACATCAAAATAATGGTTTTATTTTTTTGGCGGTAAGTCATACAGTGATAGTACGGTTCTCAAATATTGTAAATGGACTAGTTATAAGGCACCATTTAACCCTCTTTCGGCTTAACGGGTATTTTTGTAACACCCTGTATAATCTGTTACGCGGACACATTCATAAAAGAGTTATTATTCGTAATTAATAATAATTGCGAAAACAATTTCCCCTATTTTGCGACAAAGCGGTGATGGTTATTTTTCGCACTTTAGGTCAAATTGAGGTCCGAAAAAGTAGTTGCATAAAATTTTGTTTTTTCTTGTTGTTTTTTTCGTTGTAATCTTGACCTGTTGCACGCCTTGGCGTACTACTATGTGACACATTTGTTTTTAAAATAAATATTTGAAACAACAGCGTCACGTGCGGCGGTTCGTCTTCCGCTGTCGTCGCGCACCGGCGGCGGCAGCGTGCACTGCGCGAGCTCGCGCGGGCACGCGGCCGCGCTGCACCTGCTGCGCGCGGCGGGCGGCGACCTCGACGCGCCCGACCACGCCGCGCGCACGCCGCTCATACTCAGCGTGCAGGGTGAGCCGAGACACTCATGAAAATACTAAATATTCACACGATACGTTAATGTTTGATACACTTAGGCCAGCCGCACTTTGGATGCATTTGCATGCGTAATATTTATTTATTTTATTTTATAAAGACCGACAGCTAATATAGAGGCAAAGTTAAGATATAAAGGTCTCCTAAATGTATATCCATTAAGGAGGAGCTCATGGCGCTAATCCCGGCTCGTGCCCCAGCAGTGGGGACATAACATGAAGATGTTATAATGTAAAATGTGTGATGTTAATGTGTAAAGAAAGAAAGAAAATACAGTTATTGGCACACTAAACTTGTAGTAATAAACTTGATTTTTTTTATTGAAATTCAGCTCTTTTGGACAAGCCGGAAAATCAGAGCAACAATAAGAGCAAGAAAAGTATTGACAACGATCCTAGAAGAGATACGAATTCTAAAGAAGTTTTAGAAACAAAAGATGAAGATGCCAAGGCAAAGATGGAAAATGAGGATGAGCAGGACAGCGTTACGGAGAAGAAGGAAGAGGACGACTCCGAGAAGGCCAGTGATGAGGACCTGATGAAGGTTATCCGATATTTAGTGGCAGCGGGCTGTGATGTCAATGTGCAGGTCAGCTACTTATATATTATAATTCATAATATTTGTGTATAAGTGTATAATAGCGTAGGGAATAACTAAAAATTCTACAGGGAATCCAATGTCCCAATAATATAATTGAAATACCAGTCCTGGAGCGCTAGTTCCGTAGTGTTGTGAGTTACACGTCTCCACGAAGCACGAAGGAGCTCGAGATGATACATTTTTGTCAGCCATCCCATTACCGGTCTTTGCGAAAGTTGCTTAACGTTAATGAAATGAAATGAAATGAATCTTAATTCAAGTAAACTTATTAGATAAGAACTTTTGAATCGTCACAAAATATTTTGCTTACCACCCATTCAGGACGTCTTTTAGCTGTGATAACGGTCGCAAGAAACTGCACAGCTTTATATAGAAATAGCGACATTTACAACGTTAGTAATCGCAGACTAGTCATCATCATCATCATCATCAGCTCATTTTATGTCCCCACTGTTGGGGCACGAGCCTTCCCTATGGATGGATCAGGAGAACGGGCCATAAACCACCACGCGGGCCCAGTGCGGATTGGTGGTTGTTAACGACTGCTAATGCAGCCGGGACCAACGGCTTACGTGACTTCCGAAGCACGGAAGCACGCAGACTAGTAGTTACTATAATCTATCTGTCTATCTATATGTATATATTATAAAATTTCTCGTCTCACATACTCCTCCGAAACGGCTCGATCGATTTTTATGAAATTCTATATGTATTTATAAAATTTTATAAATATTTAATTTAGCTTCAGTGCAGCATTATAAAATAAAAAAAAAATATTCTTTATGTATATTCTGAAGGTATGAGAGTAGGTCGTAAAGTATATTTCATATCGCTGGGTGATTGATTAGGGTGTCCCTATCCAGAAAAATTATATGGCAGAACAACGTTTGCCGGGCCAGCTAGTTCCTCATATATAAATACCTCAAATGTGGGCGTGCCTGCAGGGTGCGGAGGGCATGACGGCGCTACACATCGCCGCGCAGCACGGCAGCGCCGACGTGTGCTCCATACTGCTGGACGCGGGCGGCGCGAGTGTGGACGCGCGCGACCACGGCGGGTGGACGCCGCTCGTGTGGGCCGCCGAGAACCGGCACACCGACTGCGTCAGGTGATGGGACATACAACTCGCTACGTTGCCACAGGACAAATGGAACGGCGGTTCGGGCTGATATCGATTTAATTACTAACGTCCGGTCATAGCGCTAAGGTCCACAAAATGTTGTCATTTGTAAGATTTTATTTTTAAAGAAAAGCTAAACACGTCAACTTAATGATGTTTATTGTTATATGAAACAGTCAATAAACAGCAGTTTTTATGTGAACTTCGACGACTCGTTGTAACTGGCATTGTATGTGTGCGGACATGCGCCTGTATCGCTCGTTGGTATGGAGCCGCCTTTCTGTATCTATTTATCCAATAGCTAATGTAGCAGCATGCAGTTACGCCGTTTTTATATCTTTGTACCGGATACCGATGCATGGGCGAATCGAGACATAACATTCAAATTGATTTTAACGTTGAATGAAAATGGTTGCCAACTAGTTAGATTATGAACTAGGATGAGCTGGTTTGTGTTTCCTTGTAGGTTTTTCATAGAGGATGGCGTCGCGCAAGCGTGTTTACTACCCCTAGTAGATTCTCGAGGCGTTTGGGACGGAGTTAGAAGGCAGCCTCGGATTGTTCCTATGCTAGGCTAGGCCCATAGCTCGGGTCTACACTTGAGACAGATTAGTAAAGGATTGCCAAAGGCTCACAGGCATCTGTATCTGGTAAAGCATGTGTAAGGCCAGGGGCACATTACGCGGAAGTTTTGTCGCGGTAAATAAATACTGGATGATAAATATTAAGAAAAGAAAGAAAAGAAATTATTTATTGACGATCACACAGACATAACAGAAAAAAAAAACAATGAATCAGAGAACATTACAAAAAAATATCATTAAAACTAATACAAAAATAATAATTATATAACAATGAGTGTGTGTAAAGGTCAACTAGGACCCTGCCTCAGCTTTATGTCACACAACATCACATACATTGTACTGATCCCAAGGTAGCTAAAGCACTCGTTTAATGGAAATCAAAAACAACGACTGTACCACAACCACCCAGATCAGACACAGTTTCGAAACGTTCGTTTTCGACATTGATTCGACGGGGAATCGAACCCGGGACCTTAGAGTTAGCGCCGCCCAAGTCTTACCGGGATAACAGAATCCTGTGGGATAGTGTAGTCTTTGCGAACGAAGTTGCATATAATTTGACACACTACGCGGAAGATCGGTTGTCTGTTAGCGGATTGCACAACATAATGGATAGACGACCTCCGCAGTCGAGTGGCTTGCACGTCGGACTTTGGGCGGCGCTAACTCTAAGGTCCCGGGTGTGTGCTATGTGCAAAGTTTGCATAAAAATTCGTTCAGCCATTTTCACGTGATGCGCGGTCAGACAAACAAACAAAAATTCTAAAAACTGTTCTGTTATCGATTCAAAGTATCCCCAGCCAACTTTTTTTCGAATATCTTCCATGTACACACTTTCGACCCTCTTTAGCTTTATTATAATATGTATAGATAAAAAGTTTTGACGTTTGGGCGTGCAACTTCCGCGGCGGTATTTTCACGTAATGTGGTCCTGGGCCAGGATCACGGTTAGGCCAGGACTCCTGGCCTAACGGTGAGCGTGCACGCCGTAGGTTGATGCTGCGGGCGGGCGCGGACGCGGGCACGTGCGACGCGGAGGGCAACGGCGCGGTGCACTGGTGCGCGCTGGCGGGCGACCAGCGCGCGCTCAAGCTGCTGCTGGACCACGCGCCGCGCGCCGCGCACGCGCTCAACGCGCACGGCGACACGCCGCTGTCAGTATACCGACCTGCTTCTTTTAGTGACTAGTTAAAAATAAGGCAACGGGATTTAGACCGTACAGCCTTAACTTTGTAAAAAAAATTAATAACTTTTATTTAACGGTTAGTATAAAAGCATAGATTTAATTATTTCCAGAGACAAAAATTACAAAGAGGCCCATATAATACATACCTTACAGACTAGCATACGTACAAATTATATATTTCACACAGCAGTTTCCCTTTTTTTAGTATTAGTAAATATGTGAAACTTAAAATTAAAAAAAATAGTAATAAAAAATATATGAACTACATTCACATGGCGACAGTTGACCTATTACAGATCTTTACATCTATAGAGAACTCAGAACTTTGTTTTCCTTCCAACAGTCACGTCGCCGCACGCCAAGGACACTATGCGTGTGTCATTATATTATTAGCTCGTGGCGCGAGGGTAAGTCTTGTTTTATATTTAAATAATAAATTATTTATTTTGCAATTTTGTTGATACAAGACGGCCACTTTGTATGCGAGCTAGTCGTGCGTGTACCTAGTGTGTGAAGTACCATAGTAGTCAGATGACCAGGATGTATCGTGCTCGTACGAGTCAGATCGTATGGAAACGCATCCAAAGTGCGGCCTGCTATTTTTTTAAGGATGATTTACATAACTGATCGAATATTACTAAATAATATAAATGCTGTCTAAATTAAAGAGAAGGGTACGTCTTAGCCAAGGGCCTCAAGCTGCACCTCGGTTATTCACATGTATTTTTATACTTTTAGGATGACAAATATAACGTTAACTGATCCTCACAGGTAAAGCTTCACTCGGCCTCTTAAAAATTTTGGGGTTTTTTAACAGTTATGTTATTATAGTCTAACTCGTCTCCTTTTTAATATTTGAGAAACGAGAACAGCCAACAAAGTTGCTATGCTCAGGCCGCTGCAGTATTCAGAGGACGCCGGCGCCGTAGTATTAACATGGCTATTTGCATTCAGCGTTACCGCACACGTGGGTGATTAACAAAATCTTTCTACACGCATCCCGCATGCGGGGGTGAGGCGACCACCGCGGCGGGCCGTTGAAGACCTGTACAGCTCTAGAGGTTGAGAAGAAAATATCAACCAGTTCCAGGAAGCACGAGTGGGAATTGTGGGTTCGCCACGACCTTTGAATTACCGATCCAATGCACTGACTGCCTGTCAAGCAACAGCCCGGTCGTAGGGAATTCCCACTTGATATAAAAAAAGTTTGCAGTAGTATGTTGGTAGCTGTTGCGTCTCATTCCGTATGTGCGGCAGACTGACGTGGAAAACGCGGCGGGCGAGCTGGCGGCGGACGTGTGCTCGGGCGCCTGCCAGCGAGCGATCAGCCTCAACGCGCAGATGGCGCGCATCGCCGACGCCCAGCCCTGTCGGCTGCTCTCCAGGTACACGGGACTTTGCGCGCTATACGCTTATGAAGAAGAACTGTTTTTGTTTACTTCGAATTTCATCTAAAGAAATGTGTTCTTTATTATTTTAGTAATTTTGGAATTGGGTTACTTAACCCAATTATATATTTTGCCATCACATCAAATTTGAGATCAGATATCCAGTTCCATAGTAATTAAAGTACGCTTCCATCTTTGGGCGTATCGTGATTGATTTCCCTAAGCTAAGCTAAGCGCATCGACGTTGTGTAAATATGTTTAAGTAACGTTATTTTTTGTTACTGGTATTATATTTTTTATTCCACAACAAGGAAGCGCAAAGTACCCGGAATCCTCAACTAAAACTAAGAACTAAATGTCTGGCTATTGTATTACTATCGTAACATAACAAAGATATTGAGTTGTTCGGTTGGACCCGCAGCGACATCTCGATGGGCCGCGAGCCGTTCCCCGTGGCGTGCGTGAACGAGGTGGACGCGGCGCCGCTGCCCGCCGACTTCAGCTACGTCACGCGCCACGTGCTGCCCGCGCCGCTCGCCATCGACGACACGCTGCCCACCATGCAGGTACTGCGCGCTCGCACGCTAAGCGCATCGCCGCCGCCGGTCCGTGCTAACCCTATTAGGCGATTACTACGTTCAACTATGACCAATTAGGGACAAACTTTGTTAGGTTTTGTCTTAGACAAACATTTTCTATTGTTCTTTTTTATAATAAATCTGAGTTGTAAGTTTTTATTTGTTTGTTTTCCATTTATATGTTCAAATTTGATTAGTTGAAGTTTAGGAGGGTTTAATTATTTCTTGCATACAGGGTTTACTCCGCAGTGTGCTTTTTGAGTTATTGTATTGCAAATCCGATTTTGCTCACGCAAACGTGACGAAGGAGGGCGTGCTTCTGTCAAAAGCGAGCGACGCGGTGCAAAAGATTGTTACTTTAAGACTGGTAAGACGACTGTGTCCGCCACAGTACTGACATACTACGTTATGGGGCGGATCAGGAATAACTTTTTAATTAAATCTTTGTATTCATATGTAAAAAAAATCTTTGTATCCTGAGAACATTGCGCGTGCGGACGAATGTGTGATTTTGAAGTGCAATGTGTAGAAGGAGTGCAGATTGTTTTTGTTTTGATATTACATCGTATAAAAATTGTACATTTTGTGATTAACGGTAAAATTTCGACCAATGGATGACCACTAGTTAATATTTAAAGTTTAAATTGTAGCTGGCTATAACTTTGTCGTTAGGGTTGCGACTGCAAGGACGGCGACTGCTCCACCGGCTGCAGCTGCTGCGCGCTGAGCGTGCGCCGCTGGTGGAACCGCGGCCGCCTGCCGCCCACCTTCCCGCACCACGACCCGCCCATGCTGTTCGAGTGCAACGACACCTGCGGCTGCGACAAGGTATATATACCACAATACTCTGGGATAACCAAAAATATTATACTGAGCGGGAAAACTAGACAGCCCACCTGATTGAAAACGGCTGGTAGTATAGTGGAATTGACCCATTTGGCTCGTTAGGATGTTAAAACCCCCCCTAAAAGTATGATATAGGTGTACCCTAATATAATACTTTTAGAGGTTCATATACAACCAAATGGGTTTAATATCGAAATGTATAAAATGTTTGAATGTAATTGATTATAAAAGTGTAATAGTTGTAATGTGGGTGCAGCGCGTGTGCGTGAACATGGTGGTGTCGCGCATGGTGGCGCGCGGGTCGCTGGGCGCGGCGGTGCGCGTGTTCCGCGCCGGGCGCCGCGGCTGGGGGCTGCGCGCGGCGGCCGGCGTGGCGCGCGGCGCGCCCGTGGCCGCGTACGTCGGGGAGCTGCTGTCGCTGGCCGCCGCCGACACGCGCGCCGACGACCGATACATGTTCGCGCTCGACCTCAAGCCGGACCTGCTCGAGGTGACACACGCCACGGAACAGCTTACAACACGACTTCTCACAGGCACGCAATCGCTCGGACCGTTGTGAGCTATTGTGAGATTCCGTGCCCGAGCGCGTGCGAGCATACCGTGTGCGAGCGCGTTTGTATGAAGCTTACCTTCTTTATTTAGTGGATACACTGATGAGATCACGCGGCGGGCGGCGTTTTCGTTGCCGCCCGCGTAGGGTAACTGCTGGCGCTGCCCGCTGCTGACGCTGACACAGATACATGTTTGCGCTCGGCCTTAAGCCGGACCTGCTCAAGATGAGTAGAACGTGATGATAACATGGTGGTATTCCGCGGCTCGCTGGGTATGCGCTGCGAGGTGTTGCGCGCCTGATTGCACAGTTTAGAGTCTATCATGTCATCAATTGGATAAAGGCTTGACTCGGATTTGCGAGCGATAAAACTGGTATAGATTCAACACTCCTGAATAATATTTTATGTAAAAATAGTTAAAAGTCTCTTTTATTAATAAAAAGAAAATAAATAAATAATATAATTTAAATAAATAGTCTTCACTGTCGCATTGAGACCTAACCTTTGAAGAAAGTTGTTTTATGTCAATATTTTTCTCATTGGGTTGAGTAGATTTACTACGACTTTATTTTGAATATATACTTACTGACAACTATTTTTTGTGACATTATATGCATGCATAATAATCGATGGGAAAGACATTAAAATAACGTAATAATCTCATTGTTTTAAGATAGAATTCAAAGTGGTACATCGATCAATCACCTACCTAATAATTACCGAATAATAAAATAAAATATATGATTGTGTACAGCAATGCAGCGACAAGACGCTGTTGTGCGTGGACGCGTGCCGGTTCGGCGGCGCGGCGCGGTTCGTGAACCACAGCTGCCGCGCGAACCTGGCGCCCGTGCGCGTGTTCCCGGCCGCGCGTGACCTGCGCCTGCCCACCGTCGCGCTCGTGGCCACGCGCGACGTGCGCGCCGGCGAGGAGCTCACGTCAGTGCCGCTACACAGCTAAACTCCGATAACCCTGAATACCGGCTGTGGAAATCACCAAAATCTTTTTAAAAAAACCGCCTCTCAACTAACGCGAGCTTAGACGCTGGTAACCATACGGGGCCTTTTGGTTTTAAATTGTCAACTGACTCAAGTCAGAAATCCAAAAACGCTATTTATTTAAAATCTAACTGCTTTACCACAAAACGATGGCTAAGGTTAGAGATGCTTTGTCACTCTTTAGCTAATATTTTTAGATAGAGACTATATTTTAAACACGATTATAGCTATTGTTTAACTTTAAACACTGTTTTGCAGTACGAGGGTAGATGTGTTATTTAAAAAAATGCGTTTATTTAAGAAATATATCTGATTTCATCGGTGCTCTTTTGTAAATAAAAAGATAATTATGCAAATAGACACTGTATAGAGGTGACTGGATTTTCCTATCGAGAAAATTTAATAATTCTAAATTTTAGAAACAGTTGTAAATAATTTTTTTTTTCATAGATATAATACACAACAAAAATAAAAATACCTTAACTTGAAAAAACAAAGAACATTAATTAGAAAATTAAAAACTAAAAACCTATAAATAAACGATGTTCTCCAACTATGGGGTCATGGGAACGGTCCCAAGAATGCTGGCAACATTGCTCCTTTGGATTGCCCAGGTAATACGCTGGCAGAGGTAGCTGCCAGTCTTTTCTGTCACCGGAGGCGAGCTAAGGCGAGCACATAACTCTTTGACAAGCTGCCTTGCCTCCGGCCACCATAGACCCATTGTTAACATTATTTTTCTATCTTATAAAACATATACTTTTCTTGACGTTGTTTGTTGCATACTTGCAGTTATAACAGTTTGATGGTACAGTTCGAAATAATTGATATCCGGTTTTACATTAGCAATTAAAATGGATTTAGGTTTTTAAAACAATATCGGGAATACCGGAAGGGGCTAGGTTCTAATATAAATGTTTGATAACAGCTAGCACCTCGAGCACTTCCATTTAACTAGGTCACTACTTCTACTTCAGAATTATTTGAATCGTTATTTTCTACTGCCGTTAGATGGCAGTCGTTAACAAGCATGGCGACAGTGCTCCACAGTGCGGTACAGTAACATTTAAATGAAGATGTTTTGTTACAGGTTTGATTACGGAGATAAGTTCTGGTCAGTGAAGTCGAAGTTTATGAAATGCGAATGCGGCACTCCAGAATGCAGATATCCAGAGAAATCCGCCGATTCTGACTCTTAACTTTGATATAGCAATATAATCATTCGACGTGTGAATGCAATTATTAATCTGTAGAATAAAAGCTGTGTTATATTAATTAAATTAAGCGATCGTTGGTATATACAATCATTTACATATTCTGTTTTTGTTTCATTTCATAACATAATGATGAAAATACCTATAAATAAATAAAACCTATAAAGATGTTTCCACAAGTCTTCACAGCAGTTGGCATTCTGTTGTAAAACACTTTTCTCATGATCAACCTGTTCAGTTGTTACTCTTAAATATTATGTAATGTTTTTAACAACAAATGTTACCTAGGCATCGGCAGATCGTGCGGATGATACAATAAAATAGCTTTACTTATTATTCTGAGGGCACAGAGACCATACATTGTGCCTATACACAGACTATTAGTATCACAATAAATATGGTCTGTATAGGCACAATATTTTTTTTACCGGTGTAAATCGTGTCTCATCTTGGCGTGGCCACCATCACCAACTGGAAATCTGACTTTATATCTAACCAGTTGTCGCCCGCGACTTCGTTCGCGAAGACTACACTATCCCACAGGAACCTGTAACCGGGATAAAAAGTATGTCCTAGTCCGGGTCATGGTCATGTCTATGTGCAAAGTTTGCATAAAAATCCGTTGTCACGTGATGTGCGCTCAAATAAACAGACAAAAATTCTAAAAACTGTTGGAAAGTGTTATCTGTTATCGATTCTAAGTATCCCCAGTCAACTTTTTTTCGGATATCTTCCATGTACAGATTTTCGACCCTCTTTCGCTTTATTATATGTATAGATTTGTCGTGAAATCTCAGAATTTTTCGGTCTACCGTTTAAAAGTTGCAAGGGCTTCAAGGTGGCCCCGCCAGGATGAGCGCTCATCTTGACGTGGCCACCTTTTTCTCTGAAAGTACGGGTCGTAGCGAAGATCTGATTACACCATATACAGGGTGTTTGGTAGAGGGTTGGACATACGTAAATGTCGGATAGAAGGGGTATTCTGCTACCCAACCAGCCCCAGTAAGATCGCATTGGCCTCACAGTTCAAGAGGCTTTTTATTTTTTTAATTTTGGTTAATTTAATAATGACATTTACACAATAACAAGAAAAAAAATATGGGCCTTACGAGTTACTTAGGTGAGGTAAAAAAATCTTAAAGTGTAACTTTCCGTTGATTAAAATAAAAAAGTAATGGTAATTGAATGATTACAATTTCACTAAAACATCTCTGCTTTATGCCCTTTCCACCGGTACCTTAAGTGTATTGCTATTGTCTTTAGAACCGAAGTTATTGTAAGTAAACTGTTTTATGAAAATTAATCGAAAGATTACATTAAAAATTACAAAAGTTTGCTCAAACTGATGCCCCTCGGTTTGCAAACATACACGGCATCTTTTGTCTCGACTGTCACCGTGCGAAGCAGCATTTCTTCCTTCATTGTTCTGAATGCGTCGATAATTCTTTGAATTAGAATGTCTCTGTTGTACACCTCTACGGCGTAATCCAACTCCTTGGCCCTACCCCAGACGTAATAATTTTTTCTTTTGTAATTGTTTGTGCTAAATGTCATTATTAAAAGAATATGTAGGAAAAAGGCGGGAAACGACGAAAAAGAGTAGGCGCGTTTTTTCTTGTAAAAATTTTAAAAAATAATTTTATTGTATAAATAGCGGTCAGGAGGGTGGAGTTTTTGTATAGTGTTTATGTTTTATTTAGCTTAGTTGTGTATATAAATATTTCTTCTAGTGGGTAAGTTTTTTTAGTATATTTAGTTAGAGGGGGGCGGCGATGAACAAGCCGCCCGACCAACCTGACCCCGGAGGTGGATCCATGGACATGGACCCACCTCCTGCAGGATATTTTGTGACATTGTCAGAATCGGGAATGGAGTCTGATGGCTCTACATTATCTAACAAGTCTGTCACACTTAGCGGGTCTGCCACAATTAATAACAAGGGTACAAAGAGGCAGCGTTTGCATGTTAGTAAAAAATGCAAAACTTGCAGAAAAAAGAAGAAGCTAAGTAAACTTTCAAACACTGCTGATCCTAATACCATATGTAATTGTTTAGAGAATGATATTATTGTCGATCATCAAGCAAATCAAAACACCATTGTTACACATAATATTCATGTCTCGCAGTCTACTCCTCCCATAGTTGCACCTGGCCCTGCACATACCAATGTAACAAATGATAAAACTGTGCGTCCACTGCCTGTTGCTCGTACACAGTATGAGTCCACAGATGTTTCACCTTTTCTCATTCACATTCAAAAAGATACCACCAGCTTAGATGACAGTTACACATTGCACCCCATTACATTTGGCAAATTTCTTAAAAAACATAATTTTTACAACATTATAAATGGTAGTGTAAAACGTATTGGTCGCAATAGAATGTCTCTCTCTTTTTCCAACTATTTAGATGCGAACAATTTTTTGAATAGTACAAAATTACTTGAAAACAAATTTAAGGCTTTCATACCATCTTTCAACATAACTAGACAAGGAATTGTTCGTGGTGTACCTGCTGACTGGACTGATTCAGAAGTTATGGAAAATATTAACTTGCCGTTTGGGTGTGGAAAGGTTTTAAAAATGAGACGATTAAACTATAAAGTCACTGTAGACGGTAAGCCAACCTGGAAACCGTCCCAAACTATTGTTCTGACGTTCGATGGACAGGTGCTGCCAAGGCGTATTTACATGTGTTACAATGCATTACCAGTAGAACTGTATATTTATCCAACAATCCAATGTTTTGCGTGCTGCCGTTTCGGTCACACTAAGGTACAATGTAGATCTAAACCTAGGTGTTATAGATGTGGTGAAGGACACGATGGTTCCTCATGTAATGTTGAAGAAGACCTTGCATCTTGCCTACTGTGTGCTGGTAGTCACTTTGCTACGAGCAAATTATGTCCAGAGTTTTCACGACAAACTTCCATTAAAAAAACCATGGCGGACTCCTGTATTTCTTATGTTGAAGCATCCAAATTACATCCTGCAGTACATAAATCATTTGTAGATGTTTTGAAGGGACGGAGGGTCTCTAAAGACCAACCACCAAATAGTCCACAACAACGTAACTTCACACAAAACACCTCACCCACTACATCATATAGAAAAACAGTGTTTTTAAAACCACATACCCCTAAAAAATCTTATTCTTCCACTCAATATGATCAAGTTGCCCATAAACAATTAGTTAGAGACTATGACATGCCATCACCCAGTAATGGGTGTGCATTGAGATCACCTGATAATAATTCTGACAATAATAATATGAATGTATTTGATATCATAACTAATTTAATTAACTCTTTCTCTCAGTCCAACCTCATTAACCCTGACCACGCTGCCATTATGATTGAAGCTATCAATAAAACTACAGTACACAATGGACCACAAAATCCACAAAATACTACAGTGGAATTGCCGTAGTATTAGAAGTAAGAAAAGTGATTTCACTTTTCTTCTCAATAAGTACAATCCATCAATAGTTATTTTGAATGAGACCTGGCTAAAGCCAGGTTCTACATTTAAAGTATCTGGCTATTCTTGTCTGCGCAGTGACAGGCCAGATGGTTGCAGTGGTACTGCACTACTTGTAAATAGCAAAATTTCTTTCAAACTTCACCCTATCTCTTCTTCTAATAATGGCTTTTGTATAGTAGCAGCTATTGTAAATAATATATGTATAGTATCTATTTATATATCTCATCCTTCACATGATATTTTCCTTGAACTAAATAATATTATTCATTACTTACCTAAACCTCTCATGTTGTTTGGTGATCTCAATGCACATCATACATTGTGGGGGTGTTCTAAGACAGATTCATATGGTAACCTTGTTGTAGACATACTCGATAACTATGATTTATGTGTATTAAATACTGGCTCTCCAACCCGTATAACTAAACCTACAGAAGCTAGAAGTGCAATTGACCTTTCTCTCACTTCGTCACAGTTCTCCGGTCTATTAACTTGGGAAACGCTTTCATCTTCTTTTGGCAGCGATCATTTTCCTATAGTAATTACATTCCCAAACAATAATATCCAGCCTAATGTTGACCCTAGCCCACGTAAAAGATACAGAATACCAGATAATAATAAATGGTATTTATTTAGAGATTATGTAGAGAATAATATACCTAGCTTACCCTCAATATCTAGCTCCTCTGAAGAGGTTTGTTCTGATGCTTTTTCTAATTTAATCATAGAATCAGCTGATAACGTTTATACTACCAGAAGTAAATACCAATTAATTCCTTCACCCCCGTGGTGGGACAGCGACTGCACAGTAGCAGTAAAGCAAAGAAAGAAAGCTGAATTAAAATATAAAAATAAGATGACACTTGAGAATTTTAATAGTTTAATGGAAGTGATGAGTACAACTAAAAACCTTTTGAAAGAAAAACGTTTCTTGGGCTGGAGATCGTTTTGTTCTTCAGTCTCTCCGAATACCCCGGCAAATATAGTCTGGTCTAATATCAGAAGGTTTAAAGGTGCGATGTCTGAAAAGTCCTTTACTACGTTACCACCATCTCAAACATCTGAATACTTGGACAATTTGGCTCCTCCTTTTGTACCAGAAGCAGAGTTAGTCATTCCACATTCACTACAATGCCATAGTGACGATCCTACTGGGCTCGGCTCTCCTTTCACGTTAGAGGAGCTGAAAGGCATTTTATCTTATCTCCGTGATTCAGCACCAGGAGAAGATGGCATAATTTATAGTTTTATCTCGAACCTTGCAGAAAACAGTTTACAATTTTATCTTGACATTATCAATTCTGTCATGTTGACAGGTGACATTCCGACAGCGTGGAAATCCCAATTAGTGTTGCCCATTTTAAAACCACATAAATTACCGTCAGATATTTCCTCGTTTAGACCAATAGCGCTTTCGTCAGTTATTGCGAAAGTGGCTGAGCATCTTGTAAAAAATAGGTTAGAGTTTTATATTGAAAGTAATAATTTGTTATCAGACTCACAATACGGGTTCCGTAGAGGAAAGAGTACACTGGACAACTTAAGCATTTTTGTCACTGATATAAGACTTGCTTTTACACAAAATAATTTTGTTGTTGCTGCCTTTTTAGACATAAAATCTGCATACGATAACGTTCTTTTAACCGTCCTAAAGAATAAACTTCATAATTTAAATGTCCCTATTTTACTTATCAATTTTATAATCAACATACTATCTGGCAGACAATTATCCCTTAATTCCGATCGCCGAACTCTTTGGAGAGGTCTTCCTCAAGGCTCAGTGCTTAGTCCTATTTTATATAACATTTACACCAATGACCTTGAGAATTCATTAAATAATACGGCTAATATTTTGCAATATGCAGATGACCTGTTATTGTACTGCGTGAACCAGTCTGCTTCTCAGGCTTCTTCAGATCTAACGAACTCACTCACTTATTTGAAGTTGTGGTTGAACAGTAATGGATTGGAACTATCAATAAACAAGAGCTCTGTAGTTTGGTTTACTCGACATAGGAATCCACCTCTTCTAGAAGTGAAATACGATAACACAGCTTTACCAGTCGTGTCACATGTTAAATTTTTAGGTGTAGTGCTAGACTCAAAATTATTTGGGTCTCAACATGTTGATTACCTAGTGAATAAGTGCGAGCAGACCTTAAATATCTTGAGATGTCTTGCTGGGGTCTGGTGGGGTGCCCATCCTTACTCATTGAAACTTATTTACAATGCCCTCATTAGAAGTGTTTTAGATTACGGAACCTTTTTGTTAGAACCTTGCAATCAAACTGCCTTAAAGAGATTGGATAGTATTCAAGCTAAAGCTCTAAGAATTGTTGCAGGGGCTATGAAGTCTAGTCCTCTAAATGCCCTAAGGGTAGAATGCGTGGATCCACCCCTTCACCTAAGACGACAATTTTTGTGTGATAGATTCTTTTATCGTGTCCTTCAATTTTCCAATCACCCATTAATTCCTAAACTGTATGACTTATCACAACAATTAAATACTCCCTATTGGACACACAAAAAAACTCCGTGCCTATGTATCAGTTGGGAAAGATTTTTATCCATCCAAGCACCTACTTACATGTCACCTCGTTTACCTATTTTCAATAGTAATTTTAAAGCTTTAACCTCTCCTATAAAAGTTTATGACAATATAGGTATTGGCAAAGATACTCCTAACGCTCAGCAAGAATTTAACTTTGCTGTCGATTCTAAATGGCCACATTGGCATCAAATTTTCTGTGATGCTTCGAAATTATCACCCGAGGGCTGTGTTGGAGTTGGAGTATTTCATAAGCAGAGTAATATAGTTCAAAAAGTCAAATTACCTCCTGAATCGTCAGTCTTTACTGGGGAGTGCTTTGGTATACTTAAGTCCATCGAATTAATATTGCTCATGAAACTTAAAAAAACAGTAGTCTTTACTGATTCTAAAAGTGCTCTTTTAGCTCTGAAACGTTTCTCGCTTAAATCGTGTAAGTGTTTTCCATTAATTTCTGAGATAAAGGATAAAGTCTACGAATGTTCTCTGAGGGGACTTTCTGTTGTTTTTGCTTGGATTCCCGGACATTCTGGTATTCATGGGAACTCTAAAGCTGATGATCTAGCCAAAGATGCGGTGCAATGTGGTGACTTATTTCCGTACATAAATTATCCCTCTGATTTAGCATCAATACCCTCTACATACATGTACCATGCCTGGAACGAATTATGGATAGATAGCGTCCGAAAAAAAGGCAGATACTACTATCAAATTCAACCGTCTATTTTGAAAAAACCATGGTTTAATAAAATCAAACTTTCCAAGACTGCTACTACAATCCTAACAAGAATGCGTCTCGGACACGTTTGTACACCATCTCACCTTGCCAGACTTGGTATTGTGCAGAGTGCCGCGTGTGACTGTGGTGAGGAGGATAGCGATATTAACCACATTTTCCTTAATTGCCCGTTGTTCGACAGTGGTTATCTCTATGAAACGTTGGAATCCTTACATGTGGCTTTACCTACACAAATAAATATCTTACTTTCGACAAATGACCCGCATATTTATCTAGCATTATCTAATTATATATCTTTAAATAATATTAAAATTTAAACCTTTTTATTTCATATTTATATTATATTCTTTCTCCTATCTTTGTAAATATTGTAAAAATTAGTTTGTAGGTAGTTATTAATTTATTTATATTTGTATTATTTTTAGGTCAATTTCTTCTTTCTTTCCTGATCCTATGACCTATCCCATAATTTCCGGTTTGTTTTGTAAATAACCGTTTCCCTAATTTTCTTTAAAACAAATCGTTCCCGAATCAAATCCTTTCCAAACCATGTTCCTAAAACCCAAGATTTCTATGAAGAAAACATGAGAAGAATAAAAAATTCTCAAGACAGAACATGATACATAATATAATCACGAAAAATACTGGACATTGGCGTGCAAGTGCACAGCCATAACTTCGGTCTACGACCGAAGAAAAAAAAAAAAAAAAAGAATATGTAAACACTAACAGATAAAATACAAAAAAACTAGCAATTTTAGCCATTTTTGTACATTTACACGAGTTTAAGTAATTAATTCACATATTTTTAATCAAAATAAAAAAAACAAAAAGCCTCTTAAACTGTGAGGCCAATCCGATGTTACTGGGGCTGGCTGGGTAGCGGAATACCCCTTCTATCCGACAGTTACGTATGTCCAACCCTCTACCAAACATCCTGTATAATACTAGCTTCCGCCCGTGGTTTCACCCGCATGGTTCCCGTTGTGGAAGCACGTGGAAAGTTCCTTTTTCATCTTGTTATTCTATTTTCATAGTCTTCCTTTAAGACCTTTCTACGTTACCTACATAAAAGAATTAATCTGCTTTATGGAACCATGAAAATAAACGTTCGGTTTTTCGGTTGCTCCTGTTTGAGAGCCTCTGTTAGAAAGCCAAGTATTTTTTCATAATAAAAAATAATATTGCAACTTTTCTTAAAATTATATTTCTCCGTGGAATGGAATAAAATAACAGACTTTTTTTCATAGAAATAAGTGCGCTTGGCCTCCAGTTGGTTTAATGATCTAATCTAAGCAACCTTTTGAATCGCTGCTATAAAGTCGTAACTTATTTATTATGCAAGGCTGTTTGGGTTGAATCCCTCTCACTCGTACAAAAGTAGCTGTCAAATTCAATTTCTTGTAAAATGGCTCTCGCAACGATTTAGCCAGTGTCTATTTTGACTTTGTCCGTAACTTTGCTTAAAACTTCAATAGGCGTTGTGCTTGTACAAGCAAGAACATGTCAAAAGTAGCTGTCAGTTAGCATCTGTGTTCTGTGCAGTTATCCGTCACTGTCACTGTAACTTCAAAAGAGATTATTTCAAAAGTTGTTTAATCAACGACTTTTTTACTTGTAGAGTAATTTATTTAGTGCTTTAATTAGTAAACTCTGAAGGCTAAAACGACCTAAAGTTTATATTCAAATGTGTGAAATACAGTCAAAATCATGAGTGGAAATACAGAATCAACGGCAAACAGCATCAAGTTTGCACCGATGCCGATGTCGGCACTGCTTGCTAACTTGATGCCACTGCAGAAATCTTCAGACAGTCCCGACTCTAGTTTTTCCTCTGCAGACGAAAGTGACAATTCATTCAGTGAGACTGTTGCTAAAAAGCCCCCTAGCAAGATAAACAATGAGTTTCGCACACCCAATGCACGAGTGACTCAAATCATCAAAGACGTTAAAGGCTACACTTCAGAAAGGAAAATCACAAACATAGACCATGACAAAGAAAATTTAAGAAATGACCTAATATGTAGTCAATCGTTTCCTAAAAAAGATACTAAATTATTTCAAAGTGCCCACAATAATGTCTTTCAAAATGTTCAACCCTCTTCTGAAGTTAAAAACCGTGCGGCGCTGATGCCACACAGTAACAACAATAGGATACTTCAAACCAAAATCAGTTTTGTACAAAAGAAAACGCCAGATAAGGCTAAAATGCCTGGCAGTAGCCAAAAGATTAAATCTGCGACCCCAAAGATAAAGTCTGGAATCAGAAAATTTACACCGGGCTCTTCCAAACACAGTCACAAAAAGACACCACAGAAAGCTGTCATCCAAAATAGAGACAGAGTGCGGTGTGAATTGTTTTCCCAGAACCATCCCAAGGATGACGTGCAATGCCCTCCCCCTCGGATGGAGCCTGTGCCAGCCCCCGCCCCGGTGCCAGAGACACCAGTGAACAGGAAACCCATGCCAGCATCTTATATCGCTACACCATCCTACCCACAGGGTGCGATGGGGAACAACTCTAAAATACTCTTTAAGACCACCAGTATAAAGGATAAAAAATATTTATTTATAAAAAAATTAGGCACCGGAGGGTCCAGTGAAGTGTACAAGGTAACCAACGGGTTATATTGTATTTTCTTTTACTTATCTAATTATTAAGAGATTTTTCGGTATTTATCCTTGTGTAAAATAGAAAGATTACATATTTTCCTTTATCCCTGTCTATAAAATACAGGATTAGCCCATCTATATGTTTAATAATTAAGGTTCTACTTCAGCCTAGTAGCTATATAGGTACATAATACAAGATAAACAATGTGTTGGGTTGATTATCTTGCTTTGCATTTTAATTTTGTGTACAAGAAACATTTTATTATTATTATAACTTAATTAAAATCCTCATATTAAATCCCCAGGTGTTGGAAGTTGGCACTTCCTGTGAATATGCTGTAAAATGTGTGTACCTGGCAACGGATCAGGAGCTGGCACAGGGCTACGTAAACGAGGTGCGGCTGCTGCGGGAGCTGCAGAACTCCGATAGAGTAATTAGGCTATATGATTAGTAAGTTAAATCTCTCACTGCAATGCTTTAAAGTCAATTGAGAGAGCAGCACGAGAAGATTGAAATATAATGTTAGGCAAACATTAAAGAACAATCCAAAGGAAACAATTTAATTTATGCTTTGTAAAAAGTCTATATCGTCGCCTAAGTTCTAACACTGCGGAAGTCCAAAATTTGTCATTTTGACTTTTGCATGTCATTCGATAGAGAATCGAAAAACGCACCTCGAGACCAATCAGAAACAGGGATTTAACCAATATAAGCATTTTATTTTGAAAACAAACAAAACTTAAGCGACAATATGCTCTTAAAGTAAAATAAATAGCCTATATACTGACCCACTGCTGGACAAAGGCCTCCATCATAGAAATCAAGTAACACTACAATTGATGGGTATTGTATTATCATGCAATGGGGGTGGGTGATTACAAACCTGGGCATGCATTCTTTGGCCAACCTGTTGATTTAACATAGGACCTTCGGGTATCGGACCAAGCTCTTTGCAGCTCTGCCACTGAGGCATTATAATATGCTCGTATACAATAACAAAATCTTTGTTCTTAAACATTCTGAACTTTTCAAAGATTTTCTTTTGAATTATAAATTAGGCTTCAATAACTCAATAATAGATATCTGATTCAGTATCTTCTTAATAGCAGTACATGTGGTATCCCCCAGTGAGTACGACCGCGCCAACCAGTTCCTGCGCATGGTGTTGGAGGTGGGCGAGACGGACCTGTCGTCATTCCTGCGCGCGCGCGGCGCCGGCCTGCCGCCCGCGCTCGTGCTGCACTACTGGGAGGAGATGTTGCAGGCAGTGCACTACATTCACGAGCACGGTACGTGTCCACACTCACTCTACTAAGGACAGCTCTGCAGGCATGACTGCAGGCATGACCGCATGAGCGACTAAAGTTGTCATTCATCCCAGCGCCCCGAGTGCGAGTTTTATTTTTCATTCGATTACGTTAACGAAAACGATTGGCAAATATAGTTCACACTAAGCACTCAGCTTAGCTTGCTTTTGATTGGTTTGTTTTCTGTTCGATCTGGGATTTGCCGAGTTTAGCAATTTTTACAATAGGGGACCAAATAAAATATCTAGATCTGTGCTTTGTAAAGCACTTAAAGCTAGCTGTTGTAGTAAGATGGCAATCTTTAAAACCTTACAAACCTGCATTGAGGCAGTTTGTTGGGTTCTAAATGTTTATTTGGGAAGACCCGCCAACGATGGACTATTATAATTATTGATGATGACAAACTTAATTGCAATAAGTTTTTCTTTCTTATGGCTAAGCACATGGCTCTCATCTCACCTGATGTAGATATGTGATATGTGTAACTAACACATTTAACATGATGTGCTCATATTGACGATAACGCGTCTAGGCGTGATCCACGCGGACCTGAAGCCGGCGAACTTTTTGCTGGTGTGCGGGCGGCTGAAACTGATCGACTTCGGCATCGCGTCGGCCATCAGCAGCGACGCGACCAGCGTGGTGCGCGCGCAGGCCACCGGCACCTACTCCTACATCAGCCCCGAGGCGCTCATGGGCGGCGCCGGCGGGTATGGCGTCTCCAGCGCTGACGGGAACGCACCCATCAAGGTAGTTCATTAATTCATAAAAGAACACTTGCATATTACTTTCATTGTATTGTTGTATAACCATCAAGATGCCAATCTATTCTTTGTTTACTACTGTTTTGATTTTATATATTTTTTCATATGCATACTGCTTTAACAGTTCTTTTCCAATCTGCGGTAAAGGAATATAGAGTCAAAAGTTGTTCATGATACTTTACTATTCATAATAAATTAGAAATCCTTTTTTCCAATTTGCTTTTTCTACATTTCAATGAAAATATTGACAATAAAAAGCAAAATAAGCTTCATAAAATCGTTAAAGTATTTAATGTCAAAAGGTCACTTATTTTTCTACCTTTTTTTCTAGTTTTTGGTGCAATTTCGTTATTTCAAAACATAAAATTGTTTTCGTAGATCTCGTTCCGCTCGGACGTGTGGTCGCTGGGCTGTATCCTGTACAGCATGGTGTATGGGCGCACGCCCTTCGGCCACATCCCCAACCTCGCGAAGCTGGCCGCCATACTCGACCCCAACCACAAGATCGACTACCCGCCCGTCGAGCGTGAGTACACACTGATACACCGTTACCTTACTCATATAGAACAATTAAAAGAACTTTATAAAATTGTTGCATTTTTTTAACAAATGGCAAAATATGACAAAATTGTATACACAATTTAATTTATTTGGAATCCATACTTTCTTGCACTGTAACCAGATGTGTTCAAGAGGACTCTTAAGTGTGTCCTCCAATCAAACCAACTACTCATTCGTCAACAAGGCTCAATAAAATAGGTCTTCAATGAAATGTCCTTTATCTTGAGGCGTTACCTGTATTCTGTATATTATTTGAACACGGAAAATATGCGCACAAACAGTGTGTATAGACACGAGTACAATGGAATAAGAGCCAAAACTAGACAGAAGTTTGAGCATGTTAATGCTCGCGACTGTACATGAACGCGACCTAAATCTTTGTTGACTTTAAGCATTCAACCATGCGGTCCTAGACACGATCATGCAGGTCATAAGTCTTGATGGAGTTAGTTCCGTTACTGTAACTAAATCTATTGTCCCCCCGCAGACCTCCCCCCCGCGCTGATCGCGGCGCTGAAGTGGTGCCTGACGTACAACGCGCGCTCGCGGCCGGCCGTGCGCGAGCTGCTGGCGCTGCCGTACCTGCAGCCCGCGCGCGCGCCGCTGCCCGCCGCGCTGCTGGACCGGCTGCGGCCACTCGTCTCGCCACGGGACTACCAGCTGCTGCAGCGCGCGCAGATATAGTCCAGTCTTGAGCAAGCTAAATACGTAGCCTCGGAGCTCTGTACCCAATCATATCACGCCACGCTGCTCTCTTCCAAGGACTACCAACTGCTGCAGCGCGCGCAGATGTAGACGACCGTGGCTTTAGCCCGAGTGTTGAGTGAGATTAATATGTAGCCTCAGCTGGTTAAAAAGGCCGCAAAAATGCCAAATGCGAAAAAGATAAGCAATGTGAAAGTGTCAACCAAAAGGCGCCGACATACAAGCTCGCTCTACAAGGGCTAGGGCTGGCGCCGGCTTCATAATACTAATGAATACGTAGCCTCAGCTCGTTGTACCCGGCCAGCCCTCTAGCCATTGGTGTTGTGTGAGTTGCTGGGCGACAACGAAATGAAATGACAACATGATTGTTTGGCGCAGTGTGACGGCCCCAGATTGATTACAGTTCTAGCTAGATGTGCTTATCGATAACACGAAAATAATGTCAAAGCGTAAAACTTATAGTACTATACGATGTCTGACGGTACTACGTACAACGCGAGCTTTGTCAGTTTTGGCGAGTTTATTATCGTTACACTTATCGATATGCTCGCTGAATTACAGTCGATAGTTCAGCACCACCTATAGTTTGCATCTTACTGCTGCGGAGATTCTGTTGCTATCCTCCTGTGTCTCATACACACACACACATAAATCAATAATATTATGGATAAAAGCAAAATATTCCTACATTAAGTCATATGTATAACATACCTAATATGTTGTTATTTGTTGTTCAGATGTTTTTACAATCTTATCTAACCTATGTATGCAAGTTGCGCTTATGTATTTCAATATTTATTCATACAGAACCCAATAATGACTTACTGTTTTTAGTATTGACATAAATTCATTTTATATTAATATTTATTAATAATAAAAATAATGATAAAATATGATATAATTAAAAATATGATTTGAAAGATACTGTGTGTGTGCAGAAAACTTTTTTCATATAATGCTGCCTTTGCAGCAGTTACTTGCAAAATTAGGGTTGCCTCAAAATGTTGCCAATTCTATATCCAAATTGTTATTACTGTGTACCTAAAACGTATATAAGTCAATGGTATTTATAATTTGTAAATAATATTATTATTATTGACCATGTAAAAAAGAATTGTCTATCTATAAAATACTGACTGATATATGTGTAGATTATTAAAAATAGTACTAAGGTCTAGTTAGATCGACCTTTCTGACAAGTATCAAAATATTCAAGCCTTTCTTCCCTGTAATGCGATTTGTGTGAATGTGAATAATGAATTGACTATCTGCCATATACATTATCTAACTAAAACCCTGAAGGATCGCAATTAAGTGAAAGTGTCAATGATGGACAGTGTTTTTGTGTACTTGACATTTATAAATATATTATGGGCATATCCATCACGTACATGGCCTCAGAGTAGGTGCTTAACAGTATGAACTTAATATGAGAGTAACCTTTAGCAAGTTAGACATAATCGTATTTTTAATTCACTGTGCAATCTCTGGCTCAGTATATTGTATAAACATGGATGAATTTTAGAGAATGAAAATTATAATTACTGTAAATTTATGCATAGTAATATAAGTTATTAAATAATTTATTGTAATGTCGCTATAAATATAACATGGGAGTATTCGTAATACATAGTTTTAATTAAACTCACCAAATTGATTATAAATACTTTATTGAAATAATATGGAAATACAAAAAATAAATAGAATCTTAGCAAGGAAAACTTATGTCGTAAAATGTGTTTCAATCGATTAATCGTTACAAGTTAACATGCAATAAATACTTTTACTCTTATCAAGCACAAAACGTGATGAAATGCAATAGAATGTGAAGTCAAAACTATAGCACACAATAAGCATGGAACTAGGGAGCTTCGTATCTCTCTGCTAGGCTCAGAGAAAAGGAATTCTGACCCTCTCAAGGATTTACATAACTGTAAATAAGGACTGGCGACTACACGAGTAGCGAACCACATGGACGTAGGGCAACACCGCGACAACGCTTTCGCATTGAAGGCGCAAACTCGCGCTATTCGACTACGGTCCACGTTCTTGTTATATAATACTTTATCGATAAGCTACAATCTAGAACATCTAGGTTAGCAAATGCGAAATAGTTTATAGTTCAGTCTACATACTTTCGGAATATAAGAAAGGAGACGAGACGAGACGCCGTAAAGCGAAACATTTGCGTACTCTGGCCTCCTAAAAATACGATCGATCAATGTCAAGAATGTAAAAGATTTGAATAGCGATGCAGGTGGGGTTACGAACGTCACAAATTAAAAGACGCAGTGAGTTTGTGTGGTTTAATGCGCGGCGGCGGAAGCGCTCAGTTCTGGAAGAGCGTGCGCGTGAAGTCGATGTAGTCGAGCGCGTTGGGGATGGCGCGCTCGCTCTTGGGCTCCACGAACGGCTTCATGCGCGCCACGCAGTAGTCTGCCATCTCCTTGGTCAGGTTCTGCAAACGAAGCCAAATGCTGTATAAATGTATTTTATACGAGCGTGGGCAAAACTAGGTCTACACATTCAGTAAGGAATGTTTATGGTTTGCGAGAACCTATAATAATCGTAATGCCAGCCAGTAAAGATGCCAGCCTACTGATAAAACGCTGTTTTCAACAACGATAAAACTTATTTGATAATCTATCTTATTACCATTGCCTAAAGTTCAATTTGTGATAAATATGTAAAGGTTAAATTGCTATTGGCGACAGGATTTTTGAAAACTTCACCTAAATTATGAAAACTCTTTTTTCCAAATATAATAACAATCGCTGTTAGGGATTTCTTGATAAACTTGAATTTCCCGTATTCTGAGTAGATCATGTTTGTTATTTCATAGGACTAGTTATTCGTCGGAGTATACGCACGGCGTAGAGCTCGTCCTTGGTGACGTAGGCGCGGTCCTGATGCGCGGTGATGGCGCGGAAGGCGTTCTCGATCTCCTCGGAGGAGTGCACATTCTCCGTCTCCTTGCTGATCATGAACGCCATGTACTCCTGCAGCGACACCTGCCCGTCGCGGTTCGGGTCCACCACGTCTGTAAAAAAAGCGAGCGTTTGGAACAAAGATCCGGACGTTGGGTCGTAGTGCTCTTTGGAGAGGGAAACCTTGGCAGGCTCCACTAATATAAGATACCAAGATGGAGAAAAAGAAATAAGCCTTCTGAGTTTCTTGTCAGCTCTTCTCGGTCGAAGGCTCTCCCAAGATCCGAACTGGTGGTAGATTCAGTAGTTTTGTCAATGACTAATTTTTTAGTTGTTTTTTTAAATTTATTATTTTACAGTTTTGACGTAGGGCAAAAGCCTCCCTTCCTTCTTTCCACCTTTTTTCTGGCTACCGCTGCGGTGGGCCAATCTGGTACTACAGAGAACTGATTTTGAAGTAATTCTTTGTGAAATGTGTTACTAGAGTCTCGCTTGGCCTCAAACTACCCCTGCCGGAATACAATCGTTAATGAACAAGTATATGGCCATGATTATTATAGTATTGTAAAGTAAAAAGTTTCCACTTCACCATTGCCTGGAAACTGCTGGATGGGTTTAAACTCACTGAGTATGGCCTCGAACTCCGGGTCGGGCTGGCCCTCCTCCACCATGGGCAGGTCGTAGCCGAGCGCGCGCAGGCAGGACTTGAACTCGTGGTGGTTGAGGCGCCCCGACCGGTCCTTGTCGAAATGTTTGAACATCATCGAGAACTCCTTCAGCGCGTCCTCGCTCACACCTGGCGGGGACAAACGACACGTTACTAAACAACAATAACAGTTTAAAATTAGTATACTAAAATATTGTCAACTTCATCGTAACACCAAATTTATTCCGGTGACGGTGAAAATGACGACTGAGGCAATCAACTCAGTCCAAAAAATTTTTACAGAAATGAAGAATCCAGATTCAACACCTCTACAATTAGTGACATGTATTATCAATCGGGCAACAAAGTAAAAAATATTGGCCCAAAGACCTTAAAATCTTAACATTAAAATCTTTCTTCGCATCGAACGTAAATGTGGGGGGATGTCTTCTTAACTTTCGTCTGCTTTGTGCCAGATCCATCCAATTAAAATTCTATTGTCTGTATTTACAGCAGACGACAGACTGAATGTGATGATGGTATGGCTGAGTATGTAGTATGTGTACTGACCCGAGTGGTTGCGCGCCTGGATCTGCTGCTCGAGGTTGTGCTGCATGCGCATAGACAGCTGGTCGAGCTGGTCCCACTGCTGCGCCAGCCCCACCGTGCTGTGCTCCGTGTAGCGGTTGTCCAGGATCAGGTGCTCCTCCAGTGCCGCGCCTACACATCACACAAAAGCTATATTATAACAACGGATCAAAGTAATTAAAACTCCTTTCATCATAATCTCAATTTATCAAATTATATCAAGTATAATTCAAGTGTCCTAGATAAAATAATTTCGTACCGCGGGTTTTATACTTTGTTACTTATGGTAGGCGACGCATGAAAGAAATCCGAGCATGGAAATGCACAGCCGTACTCGGCCGTGGTCCATTGACATACGCGACCAGACTCCGCATTCAAAATGCTCCGATGCTGCTTTGCGTTAGGTGTAGACGGAATGTTATACTCGTCGAACAGAGACGAGCGAGAATGTCATCTTACAATAACCGGGACCGTCAGCTCAACGTGCCCTCCAAAGCACGAAGCTTTACTTTTTTGTTTTGATCACCCATCAGAAAACGTTAATTACCCTTGTACTACATAACGGTGTTTAAAGTTAAACAATGGCTAGCCACGTGTTTAAAGAATTGTGTCTCTGTTTAAAAATATGAGCTAAAAAGTGACAGCACCTGTATGTAATTCTTAGCCATCGTTTTGTAGTAAAGCAGTAAATATATAACATAAGCCCCCAACAAGTATCACACCCCCGCCGCTCACCCAGCTCCTCGAGGCGGCGCAGGTCCTGGCGCCGCGCCCGCACCTCGCCGGCGCGCGCGCGCAGCGTGGCCAGCTGCTGCTCCAGCGAACCCGTGCCCTCCATCATGGACGTGCTATATATACAAACACGACTTAATTACATAAAACTAAATATTTTTTTTCTCAACAAATTACTTTTGAATAATCAATAATAACTTTTTACCTAATTGACCCATTTAGGAAGTCTTTTAGCTGCGAAGAAGAATGAGCGCAACTTCACAATGAAAGTGTAAACTGACAGTGGAACTATCCCATGTCACGAAGAGGGCTAGTTGCGCCCGTGCCAGTTTGACGATATTAAAATTTGACACTTAGTCCCCAATCTTTCAATTACAAAGTAAACGGCAAACGAAATATAATTCACAATCATAGTTTGTAAAGATTAACTACTCAAACTTATAATAAATACTATGTATATTGGGTAAAGATCGCTTTACATAGAGGGTTGTAACAATTAACCAACTAAAACCATCACACATTTTTATTGCATTAAGTGTGAATGATGATGTGAATAAGATCAGTTGAGTAATAAATTAGTAGAATTAATAAAATTTAAACATTCAGTTTTACGATTAGCTCGGTAGTATCTTTTTTACAAGTAGAGTTATAAGTGTGGTAGACAAAATTAAGTAAGCTATTTAAGTGAAGTTGCAAGAAATACACCGAATACACGTAGTGTGCACAACATTAATACGATTATTTGTAAAGGTCAAGGCACATGGACAGTCGTCGCGTCGGTGACCTGCGCTGGAGCATCTCTGTTCACTGACACATTTATTGAGTGAATTTATAGAGATTGTGCGTTGACCCAGTTAAAACAAGAGTCTAGTGTAACGGTTTAAAGCAGACTCTCGTGTGTAAAGCTAGTCGTTCGGTTTTAGCTGCGACTATACGCGACAGTCGGTACGTTACCCGTCCCAGCCAAGTAGTCGGAACCTGCACACCAATCATACATTAAATTTTATTGTAAGAGTATTTCTCTACCTCTTATTCTAGAGCCGTGAGTATGGAAATGGCTTAAAAACTCATATCTGTCAAAAGTGTAAAAATATTTGTTCGAGAAAACAAGTTTTTTTTTTGTTACTGATATTACATACATTTGGACTAATAATAGGTCGGGGCTGACTAGTCACGCACTGATCCTCGGCATTGAAAATAGGTTTGGGAAGGTAACCAGCCTAGGAGACGATGTATATACGCGTGTTTGCTCCTACTGTAAGTTCGGAATGACTTACCGCGTCTCGGTGAGCCACTGGTGGAAGGCGTTGGCGTGCTTGGCGAACTCCTTGCGCAGCTTGTCGTTCTCCTCCTGTCTCTGCGCCTCCTTGGTCAGCTCCACGTCGCGCTCGGCTGTCGGGGAAGCGCATTTGATTTAATACCACACCACCGCATCGTCTGCCTACTAATTACAACTTGTTTTGTTTCTTAACATTTTACCATTAAACCCTTTCGAAGGCATTGGCAACTACCAAATATAAAACCCTATGCACTTGAAATAAGAATAAAAAACCGGCCAAGTCCGTGTCGGGCCACGCGCAGTGTAGGGTTCCGTAGCCCATCTCAATAATGAGGACTTTGAGAAGAGGGCTTTTATGAACATTTATTCAACGATGGCTCATATACTTAAATGTAGATACTACCATTTTCACACACATGACAACGTTATTTAAGTAGTTCCCAGTGAGGAATTTGTACTGCGCCAAGTACATTTTATAAGTTGATCGACTGTTACTCGTAAACTTGTAAAGCCTACTTAGCTGTGATAGTTTTCCTTTTAACTTCATCATATATACAACTACCGTGAACGTTTTTTACGTATCTAAAAACAACCATTTGGCTGGCATGAGGGCCTAAGCTTAATAGCTCACAAACAGATGCCTCAATCAAAACTGTTTTCACAAACCCGCTATATTTTTGAAATTGCTATCCAACGACACCCCACATTTAGGGGAAAACAAAAAAATTACATCCCCACTTCACGTGTAGGGGAGGTAATCTAAAAAAAAAAATTTACTTTACCACTTTGTCGACGTGATTAATAGTCCATCCATGCCAAATTACAGCTTTCTAGTACTAAGAGTCTATGAGCTAGGCAGGGGTCAGACAGACAGACAGACGGACATGGCGAAACTATAAGGGTTCCTTGTTGACTACGAAACCCTAAAAAATCTATAAAAGGTAAAATCTGATCTGTTCAAAGGTTAAATAGTGTCCAATTAATAATTCAGTTTTTAGAAAACTTAAGGACTAATAAAGCAAGGTACTTATAACTGCATAGACTTCGTGCCCTTTCTTAAAAAGCAAACGTTTACTGCGTAAAATCTATTTGCACATTGTGAATCCGTTGGATGAATTTGTAGGAAGCCTGTGGTAGGATGGTGCGCCACAATGAGGAAAGACAAAGGGAAGATCTTCCTCCGAGCTGGGTGGTATAGCTCGGGGACCGAGGTCCGATGGATGTTAGTTGGAGGTGCTATATATAGCGAAGGAGATGGTGAAACTTCACTACCGAGGCTTTCCATACACTTTATCGTCGTAGTATGGCGACGTCGTTGGTATGCGTTTGTGGCGCCATCTGTTGACATGGTTGAGAAGGTGTTTGCTTCGTGTCGATTATGTGCGGCGTATGCGGTAGGTGACGCCGCCACAAATTAATCAAAATTAACTATCTAACATTAAACCAGTACACAATGTCGCTGAAATCGATCCAAACTGAGGGAATTGGAGCAACGGAATCATAAGGCCATAATCATCACAGGGAAAGCATATTTGTATAAGCGTCTTGCAACAAAGTCTATAGTAGAACAGTCCATAGTTTGTACGTACCGATGATCTTGCGCAGGTTGCGCCAGGTCTCCTCGAGCGCCTCCATGGTGAACCAGGTGTAGGGGTTGGCGCCCACGTTGAACGACTTGATCTGCTCGTCCAGCGCCGCGAGAGCTTCGAAATCACTTTGCGCAGATGACAGCGACGCCTGTGAAGTGACGTCACAGTATGAAGCGAAAATGTTCGTTATTTTAAACAAGTTGATGCTTTATGTTCATACAGCGTTGAAACTTACAAATTTTGTAATTAACAACGTTAAACGATCCAAAAAGAAAAGTGACAGGGAAATCTGACTGAGATCGTGAAATATATTGTTTGTAAAAGTGGTAGTAACGGCGAGTACTGACTTGGAATTGTGCGTGCGCGTCCTTGAGCGCGCGGATCTCCTCGATGGAGTTGCAGCGCACGGGGTCCGTGAGGTCCTCCTCCGCGTTCTCGAACCACGAGTTGAACGCCGACGCCTGCAACACGTCTACTGTTAGTAATGCGAATCACATTTTTTTCAACACTTCTGTAGTTATAACATATTATAAAAGAGCGATAATACTGAAAGTGAGAAAGTGAGGTAGAGCTTTTCGAGCTGACAAAACCGTTCCTGCAATAGCGACGACCGCTGTTGTCGCCCCTTTTGTCGGAGAGCTGAGTTACCTTCTTGGCGAAGGTGAGGTAGAGCTCCTCGATCTGGCGGAACTGGTCCTGCAGCTGCAGCAGGCGCTGCTTGCGCGCGAGCGAGGCGGCCAGCAGGCGCTGCCAGCGCGCGCTGACGTCGGCGTGGCGGCGCGCGATGGCGGCGGCCTGCTCGTGCCCCGCCGCCACCAGCTGCTCCTTCAGCGCGGTGATGTTCTGGATGCCCTCGTGCTCGAACGCCGCCAAACCTACCGCACACACACATTTTGTTGTTACCAAGAAATGTCCTCGATCGAACCATAATTGCCATAAACTTTTCCTAGTACATACCATAATAAATATACAATAGGTCTAACATTTTATACTCTCATGGTCACTCCCCATTGGAGCAATTATTAACAGGATTTTTATATGCTAAAAAATAATATCAAGAATTGTTAGAATCCCGTTAATAATTTCTCTAATAAATATACCAATTTTGAAGCCACGTCGTAGATTTGGAAGTGAGTCGGTGTACTCGACTTCGCTTGATATTTGATGTCGTTTCAACACTTGACGGGTGAGTGCAGCGATGTCGCTCGCCTATCTTTACCAAATCACGGCTCAGATATTTCAATTACATTTCGACACAGTAGTAGATATATAACGAGATAAGTTCAAGGGGGTTGCGTTAATTAGGCACTAAGTTTGTCAGGCTCACCGGCGTCGAAGGTGTCCTGCTTGGTGAGCAGCGTCTGCACGGTGGAGAGGTCGCGGCCGAACTCGTCGGAGCGCACGTGCGTCTCCTTGTCGGCGATCCACGACTCCACCACGTCGGCTTTCCACAGCAGCTGCAGGTACGCCGAGTTGTCCACCAGCGCGGCCTTGCGCCGAGCCGCCAGAGAGGTAAGCTTCTCCAGCTTGGCCTGTAAAAAAAGAATTAAGATACTCACTTGCTCTTCATCTATGTATCTACATATAATGATTTGTCCTGACTGACTGATTCATCATCGCCGAGCTGAAACCGCTGGAGCTAATTAGATGAAATTTGGACAATAGGTTGAGTGACGTAACCAGCCACTAAGAAAAGATTTTACGGAAATCATACCCAAAGGGGGGGCCAAATAAGGGGTAAAAGTTTGTATGAAAGGCCGTCCGTTTTCAGGTAAAATACATGAAAATTGGTATTTGGCTTTTTGAAAAGAAATAAAGAATGACTTGTCTCAGGAATTTTGACGTGAAACATTATTTTGGCCATATTATGGCTGGCGCGAGAGGGGTTAATTGTAAGTTTTAGCGAAATTTTATTGTAATGGAAGTTTTTGTCAAAAGTGGTAAAGCAATTTCGACTATACATAATATTAAACATACATACAAGTGCAATTGTACAGCTGACGATGTTGGTGCATTGAATTTGATGTCGGTAACAACTCTTATTGTTTTTATTGAGACAGAATAGAACAGACATTAGTGAGGTTGTATGCGTGTGGTACCGCGTGGCGTACCTGCAGCTGGCGCATGCGGTGCGCGAGCGCGTCGGCGTGCAGGTTGCCGGCGGCCAGCAGGCGCTCGGCGTCGGCGGCCAGCTCGGCCACGCGCTCGCCGCGGCCGGCCAGCTCCGCCTCCAGCGCCTCGTGCTTCTTCAGCAGCCCCTGGACGGCGGCCATGCTGTCGCCGCACTCGCCGACCACCACGAGCTGTTGCTTCTCGCTACATACAACATAAAAAAAATATTTCGTCAAATTTTGTGCTTTTTGTAAAACTAAACTTGAATTCACTACTCGGTCACCTTGATATTAACGAATATTTTGATGAATGTAAACTCCTTAATATTGTTATCCAAGCTGCATTTTGTTTATTTATTTTATTATTTAAAAGTAATAAAATAAGTCACTGGCTCAAAACCGGCTCCGAGGACCAAATAAATGTAGAGTTTGACTCCCACATTTGGAAACCGACCCGTAACAATGCTTGAATACTTGAATTGAAATACACTAATTTATTATACAAATAAATAATTGTGCAAAGAAAAATGTAAAATAATGTATATGCAATGCAAACATAACTACAAGAAACTACTATAGTAACGAAAATGTAAATATGTCACGTGCGTGGGCTCGTACATACCTGTAAAATTTTAGTATTTAAAATCACTTAAAGAGCGGTACATTTTCTGAAACACCTAAGAACTTTTAGTTGACATCACTGAAACTCTGGAGAAAAAAATAGATTGAAGTGTGCACTGACCTGATCCACGCCTCCTCCTCGTCCAGCTTAGCCAAGAACTGCTGGTAGGCCAGCGACTGCTGCAGCTTAGCGCCACGCTCTTGCGCCAGCGCCTGCAGCTCGGCCCAAGCGGCGGAGAGCGCCTGCAGCCGCTGAGCGATTTCGGGCACGCCCAGGTTGGAGACGTCCATGAGCTTCTCGCCCGCCTGCTGTACACCCTGTACGGCGGGCTCGTGGCTCGCCAGCTCAGCTTCGAGCCGCTTGTGCTTCTTCTGCAGGTTCTGGACGCCAGTTAAATCGCGGCCGTAATCGTCGGAGGCGACAAGCAGCTTCTTCTCCCTGGATAACAAATTTAATCAGTTTAATGAAGTTTATAGTTCTTAGTAAGTACAAACAACAAAGCACAATTTGGGGTTAATACCCTCTCTCTCTCTAAGAAAAGTGTGTGGATCTAAAAAAAAAAGTAAAGATATGAACGGCGTGGTAATTATGATTTCTCAAGCCGTAGGTAACTACGGGCTGGCGTCGGTAGTTAAAACTCAAAGTTAAGACTTGAGAGTCAGTTTTGCCCTGTAGGAGAGAGAGGGAGAAGGAGGAAGAGAAAGATAGTTCAAGAGATTTTTAACGATCGGTTACTGGAATTACGGGAGCACCGACAACAACAAAGACTGACTTGATCCAGGACTCCTCGTCGGCGATGTCCCTGAAGAACTGGTGCAGAGTGTTGGCCTCGTCGAGGCGCGCGCGGCGGTGCGCGGCCAGGCTGCGCACGCGCTCGAAGCGCTCGTTGATGGCCGCGCGCCGCGAGCCGATGCCCGCGCTGTCGAACTGCCCGCTCGACACCAGCGCGTCCGCCTGCGCGTTCATGTCTGCGCACCGGCAACCATCATTATGGAATCAACTATAAGCTTCAATACTTTCCCACTACTGAGCTTCGATTATTGATCATTTCAATGATGCATACAAACTATACATTTTTGCGATGATTTATCAAATCTTCAATTATGTTCTAATTATTTTAAGTTGCAGATTCTTAAATGTTTTACTCCGTTTGTACTTCCGATTTTAGTATCGAAAATAATAATTCTTTCCAATTCGACTATTCATTCTCCATCCGCTGTCTGGAAAAGATCTGTTTACTTTATGTTTCTTGCAAGTTAAATATTCAATGCTATTTTATGGTATTGCAAATCACTTAAGCTTATTATTTGAGTGAAATTTGAGTTTGAGAAAAGTTTGAAGAGAGACAAGATATTGCGGCTTTAAGTAGACCTCACGATCGAAAAGGTTTCGCAAAATCCCGTTATAAAACCCTCGCTAAAACAATAAAACACACCTTTAATTACCGGTTATTTCCTGCAAATCATACTTAATAACCATTGGCTTACCGTTGATCCTGTCCTCGTGGGCCTGGATGTCGGCTTCGACCAGCTGGTGCTTCTTCATGAGATTCTGCACCGACGCCAGGTCCTTGCCAGAGTCCTCAGACGTCAACAAGCTTTCCACCTGTGTACGGCGTGCTTTACGTTTAACGCTTAATTTGAATATAATCTATAAACTTAGCCATAAACTAGCCTTATGGCCTTGACTTGCGATTTAATTTAGTTTGCTTTAACTATTCAACAAAATAGTGGTTGTAATCTACTTAATTATTTTTATTAGGATAAAAATACAAGGTACACACAAACTGTCAAATTTCCTCAATAGACTTGGAATTCTATTCCTAAGGAATACGGTTGAAATTGTATTGAAGAAATTTGACAGTTTTGGATAGGTTGTGATGCGCAGGCGTCTGTACATGACAATGACTAAAATCGATTCAGTTGCTGATTTAAACAAACTAATTTCAGAGTGTGAGTCTGTTACGCGTTGTGCTGCCAAACTATATTATGATCAACAAGTATTTTTACTACAAACACTGTGTTTAATTCATGTTGCTGGTTGAAGTACACTCACGAGCAATAACATGTATACATTTTTGACTCTTAATCCATTGTGCTAAGAGTTACATTATGTTAATGCTCAAGAGTGTACAGTGGAAGGAGCATTAATTACCTCTCCGAGCCAGAAGTCGAGGTCTTTGACGGCGGCGATGTAGGTGCGCTGCTTGTTGGCCTCCTTCAGCTTCAGCGACTTCTCTGTCGTCTTCTGCGTCAGGAACTCCCACTGGTCCGCGATCGACGCGAGCCGAGCCTGCGGGTGGGTTACAAGTTAGCCCACATTCAAATGCCCTTGATAGATGATCCCCGATATTATATTTAACTAGCTTTTGGGCAAGATTGATGATAAGATTTTTTTTAATTTATAAAGTGTTTTACACTAGGATCAGTGGGTATAATCCAAAACTGTTGTAGATACGAAGCATCGTAGAAAAAAGGAGGTTATAAATAATTATAACAGAATTCATAGACAAGTTTAACTTTAAGTTAAAAATTTACAATATTTTTTCTTTTTGTGTGCATCGGACTTGTGTCACAATAAATTTTAATTAATTCATTTTTGCACAAAGAAAACATACATTGAAATGCACGTTACACAGGACATATACAAAGATGACCCTTATCTCTACAAAAGATCTGCCCCAGCAGTGGGGACATAAAATGAGCTGATGATGGTGATGACGCTGTGGGCGGGGGTGGTAGCGACCTGCACGGCGTCCTCGCTGCCGCTGCACTGCGCGCGCTGCACGAGGTTGCCGCCCATGGCCAGCACGGACTGGATGCGCTCGGCGTTGGCGGCCAGCTCCGCCTCGAACGCCTGGTGCTTCTGGTGCTTCGACTGGATGTTGGCCGGGTCCTGCGGGGTGAAATATATTGTTTAGATATTAGCTAGTGCTGTAGTAGCCACACTTGGTAAATAGTAAGGCTTCAATGGTTGGTTGGAAAAAAGGAAAGTTATCGATTATTAGGGCAGAAATAGTATAAACAGGTAACAGGCAGAGGAAGTTACCCTTACATTTCATGAAGCTTCTTCCAAGTATCCTGTCGAGCGGTTTCTCGAGTGACGGGTACAATAAAAACTTTTCTGATTTAAAGTACAAACATTTTATAAAGCAATAAAAAAAAGACAAGTGTTTAAAAAATCTATTAAGCTATTTTTAAACTGTATGTAATATATTTGTTATAGTATCTAGCGAAATTACGTCATCATAATTTGTTGATGAGGTATTACAGCTAAGAAAGCTCCGCTTACCTTATAGCTCTCCTCGGTGGCGAGCTGCAGCTTCTCAGCGATCCAGTTCTCCATCTCGTCGGCGTCGCGCGAGAACTGCTGCAGGGTCTGCTCGTCTCCCAGCCTGCCAAAAAAGTGTGCTTTTTTAAAACATACATTTCATGTTATTTGTAAAACTAAGTCTGCGCCTTTCTTGTAACTTAACGAGAATCTTGACACATCTGGAGAAATCACCCTAGCATCTCGAGCGTGAGTAACCTTCTCCGTTCCACATTCCAGTGGTCGTTAAGACAGCAGACAAAATCAACCTTAACATCGTACCAATCTAATACATTGTCATTAAGTTGCTAACTATAGCATCGGATCTCAGTCTGAGTACGACTTTTTCGATGGATCTATCATCTCAATAAAAAGTAAACTATCTTGTTTGGTTTGACATTAATGAACGCTGTACATTTCGACAAATAAACTGAATACAAAAATACACTTTTTAATGAATATGCATACTGTTTGCATGTTTACATCTCACAAATGAATAATTACGATTCTGAAGAAGATTTATAGATGGAATGGAATGGAATTTACGGATAGACAAATAAACAAAGAATAAGGTCGGAATAGTTATTCCGCGTTTTTTACTCTAATTTGAAATGACGTTTACATGACAGGAACAAAACACGGAATAACTATTCGGAGCTTATTCTTTGTAAGGCCCTATTATTACAAGAGAGAAAAAACCAAGAGAAACTTATTGCGCCATGTTATACGCATCTCGGGCCCGTCATCAGCGCCGCATGGCATCATAATAAACTACGCTGGTCGTTTTATTGTATACTAGCGGCCCGTCCCGGCTTCGCACGGGTGGACATTACTTTTTTAATATAGCCTATGTTACTCAGCGCTAATGCAGCATTCTAATGCTGAAAGAATTTTATAAATCGGTCCAGTAGTTTTTGAGTTAATTCGTTACAAACAAAAATACAAAGCTTTCCTCTTTATAATACGAGTATAGATACAGCCTAGGGGTGTAGCGTACCTGGAGCGCTTCTCGATGAGCGCGTCCTTGAGGTGGCGCCAGCGGTCGAGCACCTGCCGCCGCTTGTCGTCGATGGGCGCCGCCGCGTAGTGGTCGGACGCGATCAGCTGGTCCGCCAGCGTCTGCAGCTGAGCTATTTTCTCCTCCTGCGCACGAACGTACGGGTTTAGTAGATACACGTCAGCCACAAACATTACCGTAATAACTACCATCAGCTAACTAATATACAATGCGAATAACCTAAGGAAGGCAGCCTGCGTTGTCGACTCAAAGAGCATTGCGCACACTAATGCATGCACCTACCACTTAATAATGTCTGACTATTAGGTATTAGTCGGACCACAGTTCCCAGGCAAGAACAACGGCTTGATAGAAGATCTTTGAACTTGTAACAGTAATGTCTTCAAAAGCAATTGGATCATTTGTTTTCGAGTAAGTTCAAAAAAATATGAATACCATATTAGCAATTACACTTTGACCCGTTAACAGCTCAATAATTTATATAAATATATATAGATTTATATAAAGTTTTAGAAATAAATACCAAATCAATGACTAAAATGTAGGATGTACAGTCGCGAGCATTAACATGTACACAATGTAACTCTTAATAAAATGGAATAAATGTCAAAACTACGAAAAAGTGTATACATGTTAACGTTCGTGACTGTACAAGCATGCGACTGGTGGCCTTGCTTAGGCTACGTATGTAGGGTCTACGATGCGCTGCTTCTCTTTACAGGTAGTACAATAGCCTAAAATCCAGACGCTCGCTTGTTCACAACCGCTACGAAACAACAGTGGTCGGCAAACTCGTCGATGACTCACGTGCGCGTTGATGGCCTTGTCGAAGTCCTCGTGCTTCTTGATGAGCTGCTCCACGTTGTCGGGCTGGTCGGGCTGGTCGGGCTGGTCGGGCGGCGCCAGGAACGCCTCGCGCGCCGCCATCCAGCCCTCCGCCTGCTCGCAGTCGCGGTAGAACAGCTGCAGCTCCAGGTTCTGATCCAGCTTCACGCGCCGCGCTACCCACGCCCTAAGAATGGACAATCACGTCGATATGTTACAATATTGACTTGATAATTTGGCAACCCAAGAAATAATAAATGAAGAAGAAGAATGATAAATATTGTATTGACGTTAACTGCTACATGGGACCAACTCTTTGGTTATCAAATATCTTAGTGTAATGCTTATAAAGCATAATACACAATTTTGTTTCCCTTTGTCGTTAAATAAGAATCCGTCTGGATGACATGTTTGTATTTCTAGTAACAAGCAGCTGTCTTGCATTGCCATGTTTCTGTTTAAAGAGAACAAGAAAAATCACACAATAGATGTAATCGACTTAGGCCTCAGACGGGTCGAAACGTAAGCTTAGTTTTTTATTTTTTTATGTTAGAAAGACGGAAATCGAGCAGGGCAGCTTCAACTGATGGGTCATCGCCGCCCAGCAGCAGCATCAGGAAAACTGCCTATGCATTGCCGACTTTAAATCCATGCTTTACTGTCTCAAAAAACAAAGAAAAAATAACTAGAAAAAAACAAGTAAAAGTAAGGCTACTGACTTCTCAAGCTCCTGCCTGGCGTCGGCCATGGCGTTGAGCTTGTCCTGGATATCCTGGCTGGCGTAGTGGCCGCCCTGCAGCAGCTGCTGGCCGAACAGCTCCAGCGCCTGGAACGTGCCCGCGCGCGCGTCCATCTCCGTGCGGTGCTCCTGCGCATTACGGTACACGTTACCATCTAAGGATCCACCACTAGCCGAAATAGAAAACTCCAGTCTGTTGTACACATGCCACTTTTAAAAGATTTTCTTCTTTAATTTTTTACTAGATTAAATGCTTTTCCGAATTTATTCAAAAATTCGAATCGAGCATAAAAATAAACGCAACTTAAAAAATCTCCCTCACATTGCATGTATTTTCGTACGAATCTGACTTGAACGAATACGCACGATACATACACGCTTGCACATCAGGCAATCACAAACTGTCAAATTTACACAACAGACATTATGTATGTGACATACAATTCAACATTTATTAAAGAAATTTTACAATTTTGGAAAAGTTGATGTGCAGGCGTCCTGTACCCGCACACTAGGTGCGAGCTAGCCGTGCGTGCCCGCCCGTACAGTTCCGACGTCCGAAATCAATCCGACTTATTTGGATTTTTTATGCGTTCGTACGAATACGCGTCATGGGTTTAAAAAAATTATGTCACCGGTCAAACGTCAGTCACACTTGCATTCCAACTGATCAAAACGCAATCAGTGTGCGGCTGGCCGGATTGTTATAGCGATAGTTTAAAGTAAACAGCGCCGTGAGTAATCGTAACTATTAGTTTACCTAACTTTTCTAATAGCAAGGTCTATAGATTAATTCAGTATTATTTCAACACGTGAACTGTATTAAATCTGTCTTGTCTTATTTTTAGAGTAAGGATATAAAAAGACAGTATCAGTTTGAAACTAGGTTTAAATTTAGTAAACGTTTTGGAATAGCCAAGAATGTGTCTAAATACTGCAATGAAAATGTAGACTGTTTTATTTTATTGAAAACTATTCGCGTTTAGTTAAAAAAATGTTATTGATAACTTTTATCATGTCTGTATATAAGATTAGGGAAAAAACAAAGCATGTGGTTTTACTCATCGATGATGTAAAAAACAATTATACAATATTAAGGATTTAATGATTGGGCAACTAAATTAATTTACTTGGGTTGAAAATATTTGATAATGATGACAGTTAAACCATAGAGAAGAGACAACGTCAACAAACACGCACACACAAATAATAAAGGAAACACAGAAAACACTGGAGACAACATCACACTCAGAATACAAAATAAAATATAAAAAAGTCACTCTGAAAAATGTAGGTACAGCAAATAAAAGGGTAATAAAATAAAAATCATTTTTTAAAGTGGCTACAGCACTAAAATTACGACACTTAGTTGTACTGCACAGATATTAAAATTGCATTATTATCATAAAGTTTTTATAAAAGTTGTTAATTGAAACCACGTGATCTAATACTTGTGTTAGATAGTACGACTAAACCCACCATAAACTAGTTTAGTACGATCTTGGTGTTTGATTATGCATTAGAAGGATACCTACATGTACACGCACATCGATAGAAGTGCACTTTGTATCGTTTGTTTACTGTGTAATCAAGTGTACCCGTTCACAACCACGAATACAGCTCTAAACATACATGCAAGTAACCGCGATTTGACTCTCTCATTGATATTTTATTTCCAAAATATTTTAACAGCTGCATAACCTAACATTTTTGTAGGAAACTTGAAAGCCTGGTAGGTTTTATAATCGTTTCATAATATCTACGCCAAATATCGTAGGCACATACATAAGATTTATCAAAAATTGTGTGTCATCTGAAACTTCATTCGTCGTTGTGAACAGCAAATAAAACGAGAGTTAGGCTGGGAGCACACATGCGTGCAATGCGTCTGACCTGCGGCAATATGCCGTACCGCGCGTCTATCTCCAAGCGCTGGCTCTAGAAATACAGTCAACTTGTGTTATTTTCAAATAATTCCATGTCACCTTCGTCATTTCACTTGTAGCTTAATGTCAGTTTTGTACATTCTATATTAGGATGATCACACGTTCTTTTTTTCTGTGAAATATTTTACCTTCACATCAGTTTCGCAAAATTAAATATGAATTATATTGCGATTTATAAAAATATAAAATAAGGTAAAATTCAACCGACACATGAGTTTTTTTAATACATTGAACGATATTTAGAATTATCAAACTAAATTTGATGACCAAAAATTGAGGATTTTAGAAAATGTACTAATAACCTATCTGGCCAGTACTGTGTGTTCAGGGCGCGAGCAATTACCTGGTGCCTCTCGAGCAACGCCTCGGCGCCAGTGACGTCGTTGGCGAGCTCGTCCGAGCTCACCAGGGACATCATGGAGTTGATCCACGCCATCAAATCGCGGTAGTCAGACAAGAACCTGACAAACATTTCATTACATAAGCATATTATAGTGGTATAATGCTGAGTTACCGCTAATATTACAACTGAAATATCACGTTTCGAGGCATCCTAAATGGACACCTGTGTTAAATGTAGAATCAATTGCTGCGACCGAAACGTGGGGTATTTATTTTTTATTTTAAAAGGTCTGCCTAGGATATATACAAATTAATTATGCGTAAAACGCCACGTTTGAACATTCAAATTATTATGGAAAAAAAAAACAGGAAAGTTAAAAAGTGCAAAAATTGTTAACTGTTAACTATGTGAGACGGTGGTAATGTCAAACATTGTAGTGTTTGTAAAAAAGGGATTCACAAATAATATCTTCTTGGTCGGTTTCGAAGTCAAAAATCAAAAAATGCAATGTAAACTCGTTACGACTCCTGCAAAGAAATGTAGTTGCGTAAAAGTAGTGACTCACCGCTGCAGGTCGTAGGAGTCGAGCAGCTTCTCCTTGCGGGCGTTGGCGCGCGCCTGCAGGCGCTGCCAGGCGTCGTTGATCTCGCGCTGCTTGCTGTACGTGGCGTCGGCGGAGTCGCCGTGCGTGGCCATCAGCCGGTTGGCCGTCTCGTCCAGCTGACGGATCTTGTCGCCCAGCGCGGCCAAATCGCGTTCTAGGCCCTCGTGTTTGCCTATCAAAGAACCATCAGATAATATACTCTATACAACTATCCGCTGTTTTAATTTCGACCTTATGTTTAGTGAATAAAATATCTATTAACAGTTTGACTGCCCATTACATATTCAAAAGACTACGGAGTGTCGCTTTTTATTTAACTTTAATTATCAATTACTATAAACACTTATTATGCTAAGGACTCCGTACGGCATCGCTTTACGTTCCCAGGCGGAGTAAACAATCACACAGTTAAATAAATGTGGTTAGTAACTATTTTCGTCGCATAGCACAAGACTCGCTTTCGTCGCATATAGCATGTAAAAAATAAAGCCTACACTGCGCAGAGGGCACCTAGCCACTGTTGATGATGATGACGATAGCTGGCAGGGGGCGGTTTTTGAATATCACCGGTAATGTCGAAATAATAGTAACATGAAATACACTAGGAAATATAATATTTTTTGCTTAATTAACAACTTGATAATTAAGATAAATATCGTTCAAGAAGTTCGTTTCATTATTTTGTCCTTGAATAAGGAAATAAGGAGCATTTGTAGTTGATATCATAGCGTGATAACTAATTACCGGTTCAAAAATCGCCTCCTAGGGCCATAAAAGTATTAGTCGAGTGCACTCACGCTGCAGCGTCTGCACGGAGCGCAGGTCCTTGCCCAGGTCGTCGGTGGCGAGCGCGGCCTCCTTCTCGGCGATCCAGTCCTTGGTCTCGTCCACGTCGCGGTGGAAGCGCTGCACCTCGTGCGCCGAGCCCAGCTGCGCGGCGCGCTCCGACGTCAGCTGTTGCAGCGACGTCCATTTCGTGTTCAGCTCCTGGCGGGTGAGGGCGGATGTGAATTTAATTTAGTTAATTTAAACAAGTACAACACACATTATACATTATGTAAGTGAAGTGTGCAAAGGCCTCCATCACTGAAATCAAGTCATCACTACAATTAATGGGAAGAGGCTTAATCACCACGCTTGCCGAATGCGGGTTGGTGACCACAAACCCGTGCTATGAATCGAAAAATCTGAAACAGACTTTGTCTGACCTGGGAATTGAATCCGGGACCTTCGGGTATCAGGCCAAGCGCTTTGCCACTCGGCCACCGAGGCGTTAAAATTTAATTATGATACAATAAATATTAGGTTAAGTTTTGATATGAGCAGTGGTCGGTCGGTAGTGCCATATGGGGTGAATGACCACAAATGTATATATTAATATGGATATGCCCCGGAATTCGAGATTTCAAAATCGATTTAAAGTTTACTCATTTTTAACATAGGTATGTAGGTAACATCGCAACGTGTCGGTGCTTGTATATTAAATCCCAATTAAGTTTGTTTTCTTAGCAAGTACAACGCGGGTAAAGCCGTGTCAAAAAACTAGTATTAGTGTACATTTAGACAATTACCACCCGTTGTCAAGAAATAGTATAGACATATAGAAATCACTACAGATTTAAAACAGTGTTTGTAGTAGTACTAGTTGGTCGGAACGCTTATAGCAACGAAGTTGTTTTTATGAAACTGCTGTTATCTTATTGCTAACAAGGTAAGTATTAAAAAAATGTTAACACTTTTAGGGTGCGCACATTTAATTTACATAAATAAATCGTAGGCAATATTTGATTTTTACAATCCCGGGATTTTGAGTTGAGAGAGTATGTCCACGTTATGCCACGATCGACGAATCTCGTGAAATAGCACTACCTACGCCGACCACTGATTATAAGTGATGATTACAAACATGATACATAATATTAATGAGTATGAATGAGAATGAATGTGATTATGACATCCAATAACAGATAAAACATGATCATCATCATATCTATAAACTAATCCAAAACAGAGGTATTATCTGCATAATAAGGAAAACAATGATATCATTTCCAGATCTATTAATAACATCCAGATCTATTAATAACATTGGGTTAAGCCTAACTAAACTCTTGTCATGTACATGGTTACATGGTTGCATTGCATTTGAATAAATATTTTTTTATGAAGTCGTAAGCCCTTTTGAAATTAAACATTATAGGTACTTAGTAATGTTGACGTTAATCTGGAAATGGTAATTTACACCAACAATCCCGAAATTTTAGGTAGCCTTTAAATCACTTTAAACAGCAAGTCTATTTTGACAACGGGGCGCTGTCTAAAATGGGTATAGTACAATATACAATAAACAAAGTACATTTTGAGTAATCAACTGTAAATAATGTAATAGGTCGACGAACCTGCATCTGCGTCTTGATCTTGAGCGCGGCCTCGGTCTGGCCGACGGTCATGAGCTGCACGGCGATCTCGTTCATCTCGGCGAGGCGCACCTCGTTGGCGCGCAGGTCGTTCTGGAAGTCGTCGAACTTCTTCTGCATCACCTCCACCTGCTCCAGGTCTTCGCCGACGTCTTGCACTTGCGCGTGCATCTCCTGCCGGGCACAGATACGATATTATGTTAACGTTTCGTATAAAAAATAATTATTTAGTGTATGAAAAGAAGTTTTGACATTTGACAAGCCTTCTATGTCTAAAGTAATTTTGAGATAATTGCTGCCCAATCTGCTATTAAATTAAAAAAAAATATATTTTGGAATTGTCCTATTATTTTAGAAGTGACTTTACGAAATTGACGTTTAATTATTGCTCAGTGTATAAATTATATAGATCTTCAAAACTAATTGAATAGCAATTGATATAAATAAGTTAATTTATACTTAAAAGACAATTTTGAAATTTTGAAAATATTTCTGTTTTTTTCTAAAAACCTTCAAAAATGCGTTTATATGAAGAGTGAGTTTAGGTCGATAGGCACATCAATATCTTCATATACATACATACTCTCAGGTCCTATACGTCACGTTGGTCACACATCATTACGTTTGTTTTAAAACATTCACAGACAAAGAAAAGGTTAGAGCTTCAGCAGTTTCACACCGTACCTTGTCCTTGATCCAGGTGGCGAGCTCGGCGGCCTCGCGCACCAGCACGTACGCCTTGACGGTCTCGTTCAGCTTGTTCTGCCGCTCGCGCGCCAGCCCCAGCAGGTTGTCATACTGCGACTCGATCTACAAACATTGTTACATACATTATAGATATGTTATAGATATGATCATTTATGTCAAATTATGCATCATCATGTCCATATTAAACCTCTCCAAGTGCACGCCACTGATCACGATCCACGCAGCAGGTACGCATAATGAACAAATATGCTTAAGCCTTTCATGGGCAATACATTTGCAATTTTTAATTGCTTTTCAATCTTATTGCAACATAGTTGCCATTAATTTTTTTATTTTTTTTTAATACGTAGGTGACTCCACACCACCTGATGTTAAGTGGAAATGGAGTCCAGACGCAAGGACAACTGGTGCAGCGTGAAAACAACGCAACATCAGTCACCCTCACCCTGCCGGCCCACAAGGTGCCTCTTCACGCCTCGTTTAAAGGACCCCATATGTCATAGGAAGGAGGGAAAACGTGTGCTGGTAGACTATTCCATCTTTTGGAAGTGCGACAAAGAAACGAATCACCAAATTTCTTTGTGCGCGATGGAATGTTCGAGACAGTACAGGGGTGACTCCGGAGAGCAGCACGCGTGCTCCTATGGAGGAAGGGAGAAGGTGGGATAAGGTCAAAGAGCTCTTCAGAGCACTCGCCGTTGTATAAGCGGTAGAAGACGCTGAGTGACGCTATATCTCGCCGCAATTGCATACTTTGCAATACTTTCGAAAGAGTTAAGAGGTTCAACAGATTTTGATATTTTATTGCGATTTAAATCCATGTTTTTGTAACTGGAAAAGTCAAATTGTAATAACAAGCCATAGTCAGTTACATAAAGAAAAATATTAGACGTGTTAAAAACTTAATGAAAATAACGTATAGCATATAATTCAAACATTTTCTACAAAATGAACAAGGGAAAAGGATGAGCGCATTCACCTGGTTCTGTCGCGCAGCAATAGAGCTGGAGTCGGCCAGGTTCTGCTGCGAGGATGAGAGCCCCGCCTCGATCTTCTTGACGTACGCGGCCGGCACGAAGCCCTGCCGGTCGTTCACCTCCACCTTCCACCAGTCCTGCGAAACAGTCTTACTTTAAAGCTATCGACAATGTAAAGACGGCAGCTCTTGTGGAAGTATATGATAGTTGGTAGCGGGTACTTTTCTAATAATTTTATTTCATCTTAATTGTCTCTTCATTATAGTATGTCAATTTTTGTCTTTGTTTTTATATTCTTATATTGATGTTAAATACAAAAAAATCTATATCATTTGGTATTTTTGCATAAATACTGTCCATGAAAGCATGTAAGTAAGTTGTCGTTTGGGAACATATAATATACACTTACGCGCGCACATTTCTTCCTTTTACAATATCTCTTATTGTTACTAAACACATTACCCACTAGTATCACAAACATCCAGCTTACAACTATCATTTCACTAACTACTATCACGGCACTATCACAGCACTATCACAGATACTTATTTCACAACACAACGTTTGGAGCTACATATTAGTTAGTCGTTCGTTCGCCAGTCGCGATCATCGCGTAATGAGGCACCTTACATAAATATATTCGGTTTGAAGCGGACACAATAGATCTACGCCGTAACCGCTCTCCGTATTGTTTGTTCTATTCATGAGATTTGAATAATATATGAATGTCTATTAACTTACGCACCAACTTATTTATGTACCTATCTCTAAACTGTATGAATGTTTCAGTTATATATGTTTACACCTTTACTTTAAGTATATATTTTATCATTCTGTTACAAACATTCCTACTATATAGTCATAATAGTGTTTCAGGAACACATAGATCTTATATGAAGTTACGATTTTATTTTGTATAAAAGCAAAAATTATATTTGAGAATTCAATGGAAAATGGAAACTCAGCCGTTTATACTCGACATACTGATCTTATAGACGCGCGTCGGTTACAATAATTACATTGAGACTTAAAAATTTTATAAGATTAAATTCAAAGCAAATGCTTGGGTAATAAAAACAGTGCGAAACGTGCGTAGTTAAACAAAGGCAATTACTACTGAATTGGCTACGCCGCTGACTATGATAAAGAATGATAAACATGAGTGTTATCAGTTTTCACAGTTAATAAGTTAGGTTACAAGTATTTTGGTATCTCGAAGGGAAGTGGTAGCGGTATTACAGTTATCTTTAATTCCATGATTTTTAGGGTTCCGTAGTCAACAAGGAACTCTTTTAGTTTCGCCATGTCCGTCTGTCTGTCTGTCTGTCCCCAGTCTAGCTCATAGACTTTTAGTACTAGAAAGCTGTAATTTGGCATGGATATACATATTAATCACGCCGACAAATTGGTGAAGTAAAATTTTGAAAAAATTTTTTTAAGGTTACCTCCCCTACTCGTGAAGTGGGGATGTATTTTTTTTTTCTTGTCTACACCATAGTGTGGGGTGTCGTTGGATATCAATTTCGAAAATATTGTGGGTTTGTGAAAACAGTTTAAAGTGCAAAATTTTGTTAGTCAAGTAAACATTTAAAGTATTTTCATTTTATGATAAATCGTAAAGCTTACCTGTAATTAAATAGTTTACTTAAATATTTAAGAAACACTTACTGATTAAGTGAGAGTGTACATGATTGAGTGTGAGTGTGTGTGATTATGTGTGAGTATACGTGATTGAGTGCGAGTGAGATTGAGTGTGAGTGTGTGGCTTACCTTGTTGTTGGAGTTGAGCAGCGTGAGCACGTCGCCGCGCTTCATGGAGACCTCGCGCGGGGACTTCTCCGCGTAGTCGTACAGCGCCACCACGCACTCCTTGCCCGACACGTCCACCACCGGCGACTCCTGTTGCTGCACAAACACAATTGACATGTTCACAACAAGTCACTTCAAAACATTCACCACCGTAGGAATGAACAGAGTGTAAGTATAATTAAATTCTTTGGAAGAACAGAAAATAAAACCTATCAATACCTATCTGATTTTTTTTGTTATCGTTTCACAATGAAAATTAAAGCTTAATCCTCTATTAAGGAGGACTTCCAAGTTTCTGACAACAATTTTACATTCAAGCGCGTGTTGCCGATTGTACAGTCAATCAAAATTGGATTACCGACGAGGGCAATTGATAATAAGGAGAACAAAAATAAAACAAGTTGCGATTGAAATTCGGGCATAGTACTTCTTCCTGCCCTGTAGGCTTAGCCAAAGTAACATTAAGAAAACGATAGCGATGTTCAAAAAGAATAAAATGTATGGGATTGACATAAGCCGCGCTAAATCACGTGGTCAATATTATGTCAATCCCATACATTTTGTTCTTTTCGAACTTCGCTATCGTTTTCTTAATGTTACTTTGGCTACCGCCACTGGTCCTATATTACTTGGGTCGGCGCCGTCCGTTTTTTTCTCGTACATTTTTGCTAGGGGTTGACATAGTATTTTCGGTCAACCGCCTGCCTCACACCTACCCTCATTGGGAATCCTAGTGGTGGTTTTCAATATGCCCCAGAGTGCTTTTCAATATGCACGGGGTCTTAAATTCCCTTAGTAGCCTTTTACGACACGCACGGGAAGAGATGGGTTGGTGCTATTGCGTCCGCACGAAAATCCGGATATAGTATGAGGTTGAAAAATTACTCTAAAATTTAAGTCGACAAAAAAATTTAAACAATAATTACCCGACAAGCGTTGGCCTGGTCCCGCAGCGACTTGATGGTGTTCCCGAAGGCCTCGAGGTCGGAGAGCAGCGCCTCGTGCTTCTTGAGCAGCGCCTCGGAGGAGTCCTCGTCCTTGCCGTAGTCCTGCGTGTTGGCCATCGGCTCCTTCTCGCGCATCCACGACTCCGCCTCGTTGGCGTCCGCGAAGTACTGCTGCGCCTGCAGCGAGTCCTCCAGGTCTTGCTTGCGCTACGAACAAATTTATTCAATTTGAATGTCGGCTCAAAAACGGTTTATCAACATCATCAGACTCAGACTGCGCGCCAACACCACCGGGATAGCAAATGGAGGTGCTTAAATACAAACTTTGTTATAAGTTTTATTTACTAACAATTTTTTTTATATAAGTTGCATGTTTTAAGGTATCTATTATATGGGCTATGGCTATGTAATTTAACCCCTGTTTGTTGCCTGAAATAAATGTATTTATTATTATTATTATAATAAACGTCCAGACTAGCTTCTCGAGATAAAAATATATCCTACGACACAAGCTCGTAGCAGCTTAGGAGGTGTAAAAACAATGTTGTATGAATTGTAGTTAAGTAAAGTTCTTGAACACAACCGCTTTACGTTAATTGTTATAACCGAGTATTCGGTTAAACACTGTTTAGTATGAAGATTGAAAAAATCTATTGATAAATTATCTTCAATTCTACGATCTCGAAAATATAAAACAGATTACGGACATCATAGCTCTCATTCTCTTCTTTTCATTTGCTTTTCTTCACATCTGTTTGTGTCTAATCTCTAGCATAAGCATTCTTTGAATGTACAAGAATATGAAATTTATAGAGCGAAAGTGCCCAGCCACGCTTTTGCCGCTGTGAGCGGCATCTAATCTCGCTTAGGCGAGGGAGCGGCAAACGGTATAAACAAAAGCACGACGTGCCGGCGCCAGCGGTAGCAGCGAGCGGTTGCCGAGGAGACAATCGCTGCGCGCGCGCCGCAATACGCTAAATTCGTGGCCAGGCCGTAAGGAAATCCAAGGCGCGTCTTGTATAAGTAGTTGCGTGCTTAACTTTCATTTTGTTTTATTGATTATAGCGTGTCACTTGGAAGCAATACACGTTTAGTTTATATAGTATAAGTGCAGAATGACCTGCAGCGCCTTCTCCTGCAGCTGGGTCCAGTGCGCGTGCAGCTGCTGCAGGCGCGCGGCGATGTCGTCGGCGGCGAAGTGGCCCGCGTCCCGCAGCGCGGCGCCCGCGCCCCGCACCGCCTCCACGCGCGCCTCGTGCTGCGCCATCTCACCCATCACGGCCTGGTGCTTCTTCATCAGGTTCTGCACGCCGATCAGGTCGCGTCCTGCTCGAACCACACAGCGATATAACCGGATCGTATCACACCATACAACCAACGTGATAAATTAAAACTAAATAAAACAGGAAAGCACCGTGCTGCGGAACAGACCAGCCAAAGTCACTCACACACAACAACTAGGTCACTTAGAACACTTTAGTGAGTATTTTTACATAGCAAGTAATTAATCGAGCAGACGCTTGACGACTTCTAATCATGTTATTATGACACCGTACTAAAGTGTTTAGCGACTATCGTGTATTCGCACTACCAACACAATACTGTTGTAACTCAAATGATACTGAATTTTAATATTAAACCATACTGTTATTACAATAAGGTAAAATCTCAAATTATAGTATATCTTGAGTAACAACAGTATTATTTTGGTAAAGTGATATCTAGAATCGAAATTAAACAAGAGGGAGGCAGAATATTGTAACATAACGCAACGCGCTAGCTGACGATTCCTCCGATGACCTCCAGAATCGCTATGAATAAAAAGTGAAGGCATATACTGTAGCGCCTACCTCTGTTGGTGGAGGCGATGATGGGCTCCTTCTCGCGGATCCAGGCGGCCTCGTCGTCCAGGTCGCGGAACAGCTGCTGCGCCTGCAGCGAGTCCAGCAGGCGCCGCTTGCGGATCGCCATCGGCTTGTCCAGCGCGGTGTACCGACCCACCAGACCGTCCTGTAGCAAGATGAAGAAGTTTATAAGATTTGGCATATATTAGTTATTTCGTATTTTTGATTTACGCAAAATGTATGCATTGTGTTTAATAGGCTAAAACGTATCTATCAGTGTATCTGTGTTTATTTGTAATAACTTTGTTCAGTATAATTAAACAAATTAACATCCAAACAATAACACTAGGAAGTTGACTCAATAAACAAGTTTTTTTATATTAAAAAGCAAATTCAACATTGAATTGATTCAACATTTGAGAAATGATGTTCTTTGGTTTTATATAAATGATGTAGATGTGTATTGAGGATGATGGAAAATTATGCCGCAATAGATTTTGTTTTAATTTCTATTTTTAAAACAGTAGACATTAATTGACAAAATAAAATTGTATCACAACATTTGTCGTAACTATCATTCTATCTTTATCCGCACACCATAATGCTGGGTCAGGTGCACAACCAACTATGCCATCGTAGCTCTTTCCAATCGAATCGATTTTTTTTCAGCACTTTTTTCATACAGATGAGACTGTAAATGAGATAAAGTGAGACTGACCCTCTTGGCGCGGATGTTGTCGGCGTCGAAGTGGCCGCCGCCGATGAAGTGGTCGGCCTGCGCGCGCACGGCGTCGATGCGCTCGGCGTGCGAGCCCACGTCCGCCTCCAGGAGCGCGTGCTTCTTCTGCAGGTTCTGCACGCTCGTCAGGTCCTGGGGAACATTCACATTCAAGACTTGACGGGCTGGGATATTCTCCATTCTGCGTGTGATAGCGGGGCGTTGTCACTACCCCATTATAGCTCATTGTGTTCGTAGATGTATATCGAAACCAAAATCAATTACATACTAACATACATTTTAAGTTTATTTGTTACTAACGAGATATGGATGTGTACTAGTCTGAAATAAAAAATATTTATTTTATTTTTATTTTATTATACTAGTCAAAAAGTCCGGGGAACGGTTTGTAGAACTATTCGGTCTCAGACGACCATAGGTGGAGCTGCTTGTTGCAGGCGCCCGTTGATTGGTTGCTGTAGTTATAGTAGTATAAGAAAAAGGATGAGTGACGCAATGTGTTGCTTTAATTTAGCGGGAAAATAGGACTTTCTAAATAAAAATGCACTATGGTCAAAACACCAATAAAAAACATCATTTACCGGTGCTAAACCAAACAAATAACTATGTTAAGTAGGTCCATCTGCGTCTTCCCGGGCACAGTCGCAATCAATGCACGCGTAATGCGTTTCGGCCAGAACAATAATAATAAAAAAAGACTTGCTCCATTCGACCAGGCATTATTGTTGAACGGCTCGTCCGGATATGAGGACATTGTTGGCGCAAAAGTTTATCCACATTCGATTCTACTGCTGAATAACGCGGACCGGCTTATGAGTACAGCATGTATCTCTCTGACTTTACCTTGCCATAGTCTTCGCTGAGCAGCTGCCCCTCCACCTCGGAGAGCCACAGCTCGATGTCCTCGACGGCACGGTTGAACTGCTGCTGCTGGGAAGCTTCCTGCAGCTTGCTGCCTTTCAGCTCGGAGGCTAATACCAGCTTCTCCCATAAACCACCCAGCTCGCCGACGCGCGAATCGATTTGAGCTGTAGGAAATAGGTCATATATAAAACATGCGTAGGACAATTTAACCCATTTGAGGCAAGAGTAGCTACTATTTACTTTTTTACTTTGAAAGCCAAAGGCGCCCATTCAATGTCTGTCAGAAGGGTGCAGGTTCAAATCCTGCCGGGGAAATTTTTTCAACATTTGTGTTTTTGTAATTTGTTTCGCAACAAAGCTTGCGTTAAAATTATATAACCAAAACAAAGACATTTTACAAGAGTAGTTAATTTGCTACCCTTTGGATTCAATGAACTTTAAAGCAAGGAAGAATTACAAATTTTTTTTTTAACATCATGGAAAAAATATAGCTATGGCCATGGGACGGACGCGAATGTCCGCCGCGTCAACCCAATGTTAGGGGTTCTACTCTAGACTAATACAAAATGCTGAATGAAAGTATATCATCGGTCACGATCACGCTATTAAAGCCACTTTTGGAATGACAAACCTCAGATGGAAGTACATGTTTATTTGCTTATCTCGAGCTGAAGACCGAAGTCCGGCAGTGAGATTAATATTGTCATATAAGACCAGTGTCACCATTTACGTTTAATGTTGTGATAATCTATTAGAAGTACCAATAAATGGCATTTTTTTCTTACTAACGACACAGAATAACTAATAGTACTACCCTAACGATGATGATGCACCATGACATTACTGTGTTAGTAAATTGGGATATCAAGGGCAATTATTAAAATCAAAAACTGCTTGCACGAGTTTGCCAAATGTGGCGTGTGTGATGAGTGTGGTAGTGGCATGTATGGTAAGTGTCCCGGTCTCGTTCGGCCACGGCCGATAGTTTAGTGTGAGCGCTGTTGTTAGGTAATAGCTTGCATGAGTGTCGCGAGTGTGTTGAGTGTGTTGAGTGTGGTGAGTGTTGAGTGTGGTGAGTGTTGAGTGTGGTGAGTGTGGAGTATGGTGTGTGTGGTAAATGTCGTAAGTGTGGTGAGTGTGCGTAAGTGTGGCGATCGAGTTTGACTTACGTTTGGCGAAGTGTTCCTGCTCGAGCAGCCGCTGGCCGGCGGCGGTGATGTCGTGCACGCGCGGGCGGTTGGCCTGCAGCTCCTGCTCGAAGTTCTGGTGCTTTTGCACCTTGCCGTTCAGGTTCGTGGGGTCCAGGTACGAGTCGTCCGTCGCGAACTTCAGCTTCTCGTTGATCCAACCTGGAGACACGCGCGGACGTCAGCTTTATGCACGCACACAACATTATCCGACGTGATTACGTCCCATCAAATATTTGTGATATACATATTGTTTTCTAAAATTTACGCGAACACTACACATTGAAATGAAACTGCTTTTACAGATCTACTCGCGTTTATTTTATACATTAATTATAATTAATGTTTATCCTGACGCTTCGAACCCTTTGCCGGGTCCTTGGTCACAGGGAGACTGAGGCGTTGGTCGTCTCATAATTAGTTGGTAGCTTGGATACCCTCATTTTAATTTAATCACGTGCGTTCCGTTTTACACTTTCCGTTTTATAAACGCGAGTAGATCCGTAAAAGTTGTTTCATTTCAATTTAATATACAATAAATCATTTGAATTTGAATTTTACAGAGATAGAATGCATTATATTACGTATATCTGTACGCCGCGCTTGCACTTTACATGCGGTTAGGTTGATGGACTTTTAGTACACAAATACACTGTAGTACCTAGTAGATGATCATTGATGCATGTAAGAAAAAGAGACACATTTTGAAGAAAATGTACTCGTGATTTATTTTACATATAATTTTACGCAAATATTGAGTCACGATAGTATAGTTGGCAGAATCCCGCCCGTGGATTTTTTTTTCAACACTTTGTCTTTTTTCAAATTTGAAAATGTACTCTCCAAGTAACCATTTTTTGGATTTTAATTCCATTGTAAATATTATTTATCTTTATAATGATACACAGAAGTTAAACGTAAGCCTGTACTAAAAAAAAGTGGTATACACTACCTTATTCTCCTGTTTCAATGATCGAAAAAACAATAATATTGAGGTGCCCAATAGTAGTTAGGATTCACCTTTAGTCTCGTCGCAGTCGCGTTCAAACTGTTGGTACTTGTATGCGTCCTCGAGGAGGGCCCGGCGTTGGTTCGATTTCTCCAACAGCGCGGCGCGGCGTTCCAATAACTAAAGCAAAACTTGGGTTATGTATCAAGAATAGATCCATTTGTTGTAAAGTTGTTTAGGTTAACAAATAACTGAGTACACTATGAGACTTTTGTCTGTAGTATTCTGACAAATAATGTCTATACACTGTCACAACGCTGGGCACAACCTTCCATCATTTAATTTAATTTAATTTTAACAGATATTGTTGACCAAACATTTAAATAGCTATGGGAATCCATTTACAGATCCTACAGATCAATTTTAGCAGAAATCATTGTGGTACACTGTATATTAATACACACGCATCCATGTAACCTCGTTAATTAAAAACAGATCAATATAGTTTTAAGCCATCAAGTGCATTTTATTCCGTTGCGCCGAAGCACCAACAGTGCAATGTACAAACACTACACCATGTCATAGTCGGGCGCTACAATTAAAAGGCAAATAAAAATCTAGTTAGTAGATAAGGTTGTGCGAACTAACCATTTCCCTGCGCTGCGCAACGTCGTCGGCGGCGTAGTGCTGGCCCTCGATGAGGTTGGAGGCGACCTCGTCCAGCGCCTTGATCTTCTCCTCTTGCGCCGCCAGCGATTTCTCGAAGTCCTCGTGCTTCTTCAGCAATGCCTCCACTGAGTCCAGCGAGTCGCCCACGTCCTCGTTCGCTAGGAATGCCTGCACGAATACATATTAGTTACTGGCTGTCCCGGCGGACTTCGTACCGCTTTGACAGTTTCTATGACAACAAGACAAACAAATTCCCAACATCAAATCCAAGACCTAAATAGTAAATTTTGAAACCAAATCTGCCGCACAGTTTATGAACACAGTAAGTATAACTTACTGTGTTTGCGATTGTGATATTTGAGGTGCTGACATTACGATCTATTTTCTCGAAACTGTTCACATGTTCTTTAATTTGACTATTTTTACTGGGACTCAACGCTGAACAGCTATGAGAGTGGCAGCTATTTAGCCCATGTATACGTACATGGGCTGAAACACGAGCTCATAATAATGCCCGATGCATCCTTCGTAGTTGTTACCCGGCTGAAATATATTGCAGACTGACCTCCTGCTTGTGCATCCAGGCGTCGGCCTGCTCGGTGTCGCGGTAGAACAGCTGCAGGTCGAGGCACTGCAGGTAGAGCACGCGGCGCTGCTCCCACAGCGCGTGCAGCGCGTGCGAGTCCCGCTCCAGCGCCGCCAGCGCCGCGTCCACCTCGCCGGCGCCGCGGTGCTCGCGCGCCACCAGCGCCCGCCCCGCCGCCACGCAGCACAGGATCACGTCCGACCGCGCGTCCATCTCGCCCTGCACCCCGCCACGTCACAACACGCAGCCTCACGCAAGCCACACGGGGAGCGAAGCCAAACGATCATAAGGTCGTTTCGCTTCGCTTAGGAGGGCGATTTTTGATCCATCGAACAGTCGTAATTGATATTATATCTAATATCTCCTTTTTCTCTTATGAAAGATCACTGGTAACCTATTTTTTGTCACCGAAAATTCTCGACAGATGATTTATATGAATAATCAAATTGTAAATAATGCAACAAATATTGTATTTCACGATATTTTATTCCGAGACCACCGCACCGGTGAGTTTAAAAAATCGCCCCCACAGTGTGACCAGCACTTTAGACATTCAATTGATAAGACTAAATTTTAAACGAAAAGATACTATATTATTGTTAGAGTCGTGTAAATTATTCATACATAAATACTGCAGAGAACATTAAGATAATTTTTAAACAAATTATACATAGGTTAAATAGGGTTTGTAGTTCTTGAAATTTCAGAGTACATTA